>JAUCBL010000070.1:432630-660130 GCA_033807585.1 Hydrophis major | reverse complement strand
ATTAACAAACCTTGAAATTAGCTAAAATGGTGTCCATCACGGAGCAGCAAATTTTAGAGTTACTCATACATCTTTCAATAGAGTTGTTTATAAAGACTGCAGATGGCAAATACTTTACAATTTTGTGGTTCACAATATTAGTGGGTTTACCCACCTAGAATAAAATTTTCTGGAATAATCAGTTAATCATACTGTACGATGGTTAGGTTGTCTCCAATTGGTGTCAATGCATCAAGAAAAGTGTGTGAATATATTGTATATTTCAACTCTTATCCTTAAGATTTATGGGCCAAGCTAATTGTCAAGAGGAAAAAGCCTAAAGAAACTTTGAATTTCCTTGACTTGTTAGAAAGTAATTTCATTATGAGAACATCGTTCCTGCTTTAAGGGTCAGTGTATTGATCTCTACTCGAGCATTTAAAAAAAGGTAAAGTATATCATGACATACTTGACTTATTCTGAGTACAACAGGAGGAAGAATTGCTAGAAGTGGTCTGATGAAAATGGTTCCATATTTCTTCTTCAATGGCTTAATGCAGCTTACATACCCCCATCCTCAACCAGAGTGGATATGATGTAACTCATAGTATTGATTCACAGGTGATTCTTATTCTCACAATATCGCTCTGATTTTTATTTTATTTTTTTTTGCATTATGGAGTTCTCTCTTCTTTTAATGGCAATTCTGAATGGATACTGCTACCCTGTATTCCAGTCAAGCTTTTTTAAAGTTATTAAAGTGTCAGGCACAAAAGATCAGGTTTATACATGAAGATCAAGTTAAAATGATGTATTGCCTATACATAGGAATCTTCTCAACTAATGGATAATACCTGCTAGGGGTTAGACAAGGGTCCATGGAATTCAAAAGAAGGTTGGACTTAGTTCACTTATGACTACTTAGAGATTCTAGGCTGATACCTCTTTTAACTCTGCTCCCAGTTCTGCCAGGCCTTTCCCTACTCAAAGTGATTCAAAAAGATGATGTCTTAAATACAAACATAGCTGTATTTTTATAACAGTATGTGCCTACTGTATATGTAGGATTATACAAACAATAGTTATCATTAACTTTGCTGCTGTTGCTAGTACTGCAATTTTTAAATTCCTGAAATAACTGGCCATCTAAGTTCTACGCTAGCATACTCATCATCATCTTCTTTTAACCACCCCATAATCCCTTGTGGGGTGGAATCTGGACAACTGAATGGAGCTAGTAGGGTGTTTATTGGCCAGATGACTTTCCTGTTGCCAATGCGGAGTTTTGTCCAGAAGATATATTCTCATTGTGCCTGGAGAGAGAAATATCTGCCTCTACCTATGATTGAACTCACAACCTTCTCAATGTGAGGCAAGAGCTCTGCTCCTAAGCAACCACATCACTCTAAGCTAGCATAATGTTGTTCTAAATTTGGAAGTCACTGGGCACTAGGAGTTCCAAGACTGTTCATTCATTGGCACTAGATCTGATATTACTTCTAGATTCTGAAGTTGTGCCGATAGTCAAAGGAATTTGATAATTTTCAGGCAAATCATTCTGAGTAAGAGACAGTCTCCATCTTTTCACTGAGGACGACAGGGGTAGCAGCAAAAAGATACCTGGAATAGGAAGATATGATTCTTGTCTTTACAAAGCAGGAGGATAGCATAACCTTTACTGCATGGTCTGTTTCCGTGTGATATTTTTTTCCTATTTATGTGATCATGCAAACCAAATTAAACTATTAGAAACTGTATTCTTCCATTAAGTGGATAGATAAAACACTCAGTCCTCAAGATCCCTTGGGGAATGAACAAGAAGGGAACAGAACAAGAAGGGGTGGATAAAGGTAAAGGTTCTCCTCGCACATATGTGCTAGTCATTTCCGGCTCTAGGGGATGGTGCTCATCTCCGTTACAAAGCTAAAGAGCCAGCACTGTCTGAAGACATCTCCATGGTCATGTGTCTGGCGTGACTAAAGGCTGAAGGCACACGGAACACTGTTACTCGAACTGCTAGGTTGGCAGAAGCTGGGATACGTAATGGAAGCTCACTCCATTACGCAGCACTAGGGATTTGAACCGCCAAACTGCCGACCTCTCTGATCGACAAGCTCAGCATCTTAGCCATTGAGCCACTGGTTGTAACATATTCTAAACTCATGGGTTTCATTTTATTATGAAAATTGGAGACCAGGATCTCTAAGGAATATGAGTTCTTTTATATCATTTATAATATTATTTTATATATATATTTTAAATTCTGCAGGTATCATTTTCCTTCACATATTTGTATATTTTCAGAGTTCCGACATGTGAAGCAGATCCATTCAAGGAGAAAAAGCACACTTTGAAGTGGGCTGCTTGCTGAGAAGGTTCAAGGAAGGAAATAGGTGGGAGAAAACCAGCGTAGGTTGTATAGCACAACCTGTAAAATTATATGAGAGGATTTGTGAGTTGGACTCTAATATGGGTCTCTTATTCCTGGAATGAGCTTGTGCCCAGGAGTAAGAGTCAATGCTATAAAGATCAACTTTTGATTAATGATGGCTACCATCCCCAGAAAGGATTTTCATCTGAGGTTAAAAGAAATTCAACTCAGTTAAAGTACTTTCAGTTAACAGGATTGTGGGTGCCAGAAGGGAAATGAATTGTATTTGTTTCATTATTGATGAAGAGTTTACAGAAGACTTAACTGTGGCATTCTTTACTTTTATTTATAAATGCACACATGTTTGATGTAGGTGAAGATGATCTAAAACCTAGAAGAAACTCCATATTCCCTATATTCAAGATGAGGTTTCCCATCCAAGAGCTTAACCAGACCTGACCCTGTTTAGCTTTTGAGATGAAACAGAGTTTGCATATGCCAGTTTTGGTTGCCACCAAATAAAAAAGATGTTGAGACTCTAGAAGGAGTGCAGAAAAGAGCAACAAAGATGATCAGGGGACTGGAGGCTAAAACATATAAATGATTGCTGGAACTGGATATGTCTAGTTTGACGAAAAGAAGGACTAGGGGTGTCATGATAGCAGTCTTCCAATATCTCAGGGGTTGCCCCAAAGAAAAGGGAGTCAAGCTATTCTCCAAAGCACCTGAGGACAGGACAGGAAGCAATGGGTGGAAACTAATCAAGGAGAGAAACAACCTAGGACTAAGGAGAAATTTCCTTACAGTTAGAACAATTAATCAGTGGAACAACTTGCCTCCAGAAGTTGTGAATGCTGCAACACTGAAAGTTTTAAAGTAGAGATTGGATAACCATTTGTCTGAAGTGGTTTAGGGTTTCCTGGCTAGGCAGGGGGTTGGACTAGAAGACCTCCAAGGTCCCTTCCAATTCTGTTATTCTAAGTATGGTAGAAATAGAATTTCTAAAGGAAGACATGAACATTTAATATCTGTTAGATTTAACTATGAGTAATGTGTCTGGAGTTAATTTAAAAAAGGGATGTATGGACAATGGGAATCCATGAAAGCTGTCAGCATTACCAGATAATTAATATGAATTGGGAAAAAGAAAGTTTACGTTTCTTTTCATTATTCCATAAGCAAGTCAACATATGATTGCTGAAATGCTCATTTTAATATAAAGAGCTGCATGCAGAAGAAAACACAATGGGGGGAAGCCAAATAAGATCATTCTTCCAATTTTCTTTTTACCTGCTTCCCTGCTCTAACAAAAATTTGCACTCTTTTAATGTGCAGCTATTAACATAAGCTTAGATGGCCACTCGGACTCGAAGGAGAAATTAAACAGGTTGTCATTTTGATAGCAATAAACACTAAGCCTCCTGCCTGGAATAATTGATTGGTTTGAGGCATTAATCAGCAATCAACAATTAAAATTCCATCATTTAAAAGTTTCAGAATTTGCCTGGCTGTATCAGAATGCAGCAACACATGCTAAACCAACAATTACATTTTTTGACCCCTGTTGCCAATCAGGAGGTGTTTTCGGGAATCAGCAGTAGCTATGAAATGTTTCCTTAGACAACCTGCCCATCCCAAAATAAACAAACAAAGAAAACAACCAACCATGATCTTGAGCATGCTGTTACTGCAGTGAAATGAGAACCTGTAAGCACAAGCGAGGATTGATCCAAATGATTTTTCGCTGTAAATTGGGAATCTTGTGAATTTTTCAACTGATGTTCATAACAATTTGTTCGTACTGTCATAACTGTGTTACTAAGACTGGAGCTTCTTCACAACCTGCAAAGAGGATGGCACACCTTTTTGTGGGAAACAGGAACTAGAAAGCAACAATATTTTAATAGGCATTTGATCAGGGACTCCCTTCTACAAATTGGACTAAAATTTTAAAAAAGACACTATATGAAGATTCCAATCTGGCTATCCATGATGGAGGCCATGATTCCTCCAAACAATTTAGAGTTAAGCAAGATGACAAAATATAAAGACATCTTAGATGCACAAGGAAACTTAAAATTGATGCAGGACCTCCAAAAGCAAAGGGATACATTTTGACTGGTGGACATTTCTTCAGTTACAAAATAGGTATAAAAAAGATATAAAAGATTTTGGAATACATCTGAAACCACAACAATTGGATAAAATTCTAACAGGACCAGACAAAAAACAGATTACAAAAATTTATAAGTATTTGCTTATAAATTGGAGGAAGAGATTGTTAAGGGATGCATGATAGCAAAATATTGGACATAATATAAATTTGACAGAATAGGAAAGTATTTGGAACCAAAATTATAAATTAACAAGACTGGAGCTTCTTTGCAAGAGTGAATAAAGCTTTGTATCTTTGGTGTAAGTGGACTGTGCAAAGTTCTCTTTTTACAAAGGTCCATTTAGTGACCATTCAAAGTTACAATGGCACCGATAAAGTGACTAATGACCCTTTGTCAAAGTTATGACCATTTCAGCATCCCCATGGTTATTACGTGATAAAATTTCAGACGCTTGGCAACTGGCACATATTTCTGACAGTTGCAGTGTCTCAGGGTCATGTGATCAACTTGTGTTGCCTCCTTGTACACAAAGACAATGGAGAAACAACCTTCGCTGAACAGTTGTGCTATTAATAACTGCAAAGATTCACTTAATCACTGCAGTAAGAAATATCATAAAAGGAGGCAAAAATCACTTAACAAATGTTTCTCTTAGCAACAGAAATGTTGGGCTCAATTGTGCTCGTAAGTTGAGGAAAACCTGTATTGGAGCAAATGTAAAATATAGTCTTTGTTGCATACTGAGTGCTTGCATTACTATGTATTAACATTTCATTAAAGATAGATAGATAGATAGATAGATAGATAGATAGATAGATAGATAGATAGATAGAGAGAGAGAGATAGAGAGATAGTAGATAGATGAGAGATAGATGAGATGGATAGATGGATAGATAGAAGATAAATAGACAGACAGACAGACTGACTGACAGACACACAGACAGATAACCTTTATTGTCATTGTGGGTATAGTGGCACACATTAGAAATGAAATTTCATTGCCTGCTCTCAAACATGTACACATACATAACACACATATACACATGCTATATATATACATATACATGCACGTGCACATACATCTATCTATCTATCTATCTATCTATCTATCTATCTATCTATCTATCTATCTATCTATCTATCCATCCATTCCTCCATCTATCTATCTCTTCACCCATCTATCTCTTCTGTCAGTGAAAACAATGCCTGGGTGGGCTTTGTGCAGCCCGCCCAAGGTCCATTTTCACTGGCAGAGACACCATGGGCTAGTCTTTCACTGTTTCCAGGGTGGAACTGTGGGCTAGATCTAAATACCCCGTGAGCCAAATCTGGCCCACGAGCCTTGAGCTTGACACCCCTAAGGTTGTTGTTGTTAGTTGTGAAATTGTGTCCAACCCATTGCGACCCCGTGGACAACGTTCCTCCAGGCCTTCCTGTCCTCTACCATCTCCTGGAGTCCATTTAAGCTCATGCCAGCTGCTTCAATGACTCCATCCAGCCACCTCATTCTCTGTTGTCCCTTTCTTCTATTGCCCTCAATCTTTCTGAGGTACCCCTGAGGTAGATACTTGAATATAGATAGATTAATGCTTACCACCTAACTATAGATTTTCTCCGTAATAATAATGTTATGAACTAATAAAGGCGTTTAATAAAGTTTTAACAACCTGAAGTAAAAAGCAGGGTTCTAATCCTGCACTTCCGATTGGCTGATAATTGCGACATCGGATTTGTCCTTTCTGGGAAATCTGATTGGCTGTTAATGGGCCAACTCTCATTGGTTCAAGGGTTTAACACTTCCATGTTTTTCATTGGCTAATAGGACAGCAGCCAACCCTATAAAAGGGCTGCTGCTGCCCTAGGTGATTGCTCTGTTCACAATGATTAATAAAGAGTTGAAGTTCACTGTTCACTGCCTCGTCTCCGCTTCTTGCACCCATGCGCAGAACTTAACAAATAATATTTCCCTTTCTGATAGATACTGAACACAACTATGAAATAATTTATTTAATATATAAGTGGAATCTACTCACTCAGATGGATTTATTTTGGCTTTTCTCAGATGCTCAAGTTGAATCTTGCTTAGACTAGCTTAATGTGGTAATAAGGAATACATTCCTCGTTGTTCTCCACATTTGTGAGATTAAGTTGGCTGAAATAAGGACTCAATGCCTCTCCAAACTGGTGCCAACTTTATGGGACAATCTTGCTTAAATATTAGACAATGCCCTCTAGGAAGAAGTGAAGATGGAGCTGATTTCAAGGACTTTTGGTGCTAGATGCTAATTGTGTTGTTAGGGATTTTAATAATGGATGAGATTATTAGTAATAATTTCATATAATTCAGGTTAATGTGGAAATCTTTACTAAATTAGGATGGGTATTTAATATAGGAAGTTAATGTTTCTTTTCTTTTTCTTTCTGTTTTGGTAGATATATTTATTGGGGATGTTTTGTTATGAAATTCTTTTCCAGGTTTCATGTTCTCAGAGAGTTCAGATTTTGCATTATTATGTTATTTATTGTTGATGTTTTATTTAGTTTGCTAGGGGCATTAGATTTGTACTTTCTGTAATCCAGAGAGTGGCTCTACCTAGCTTTAGTGGCAAAGAAATTCAATAAATAAAACTTTTGCTAGATCTCTGTAGAATTATTTTTGGGACTGAATTGAGTCTTGGAGGATATTTCTAAAGAGTTTAACTCTAGGTTTTTGTTTTTTTTATAGCTATCCTCCAGGAATACTGTGATTGTTAAAACTGAATGGAGAGGGAGTCTCTGAGAACTTGAATAATAAGAAAAGGTTCTGTTTTGCTCAAAATGGCTGCCAGGGGCTGCCAGAAAGTTACCTCCCAGAACAATTAAGATTTCCTTCAATAGTGAGTTGATTTTTGTTTTGTTGGAAGAAATATCCATCTGGTTCAGTTCCAAGCTGGGAGAAAGGCATTGGAGACAAAATGGAGGAAAGAGGGACCACATGTTTATGGTTCTGGTGTAGCTAACCACATGGAGTTGAGAATTGGTTTTTTTATACCTTCTCTTGGGCTTTGCACTTGAACTTCTTATTCCTGTGCAAGAACATGTATTCTATTGGCTGTTGTCAGACTCTGATGGGGCCATGTGGGGGTTATATAGAGGTCATAGCAGGCTCTATAGGCAAAGTACAAATCCTAGTTGTTTGTCTGAGCTAAGTTTGGTTGAAGTTTCTGAGGGTGCTTCAATGAAGGGGTGGTGGTCAATCCCTATTGTGGCTGAGGGCTAATCCTACCTTTATTGGATCTTGGATGAGGGTATTTGCTTATGAATAGAGCTTTCTATCTCTTTATCTCTTAAGTGCTAACATCTGCTGTGGGCTATTAAGGAATGTGGGGGCTGCTTTCCAAGAGCATGTCTCTCCATTTCTCATCCAGGGAAACATAATATTCTTCCTGTTTAACATTTCCCCAAACACCTCATTCTTCAAGGAGAGGGGTAAGTGCTAACTTTCTACGGTTCCATTCTAGCATACCTCAATTTGTGATTGAGTCAGTGGCCTCCCTTAGTTCTTCTCAAGGTCATTTGAAGAATGTATTTAGCTACTTGACTGTCCTTATTTTGAATATTCATTTGCGTTTTCAGTCTGGCTCCTCATTTTATTGATCTTAAAAGTGTGGAAGGCAGAGGTGGTATTCAGCAGGTTCTGACCAGTTCTGGAGAACCGGTAGTGGAAATTTTGAGTAGTTCAGAGAACTGGCAAATACTGCCTCTGACTGGCCTCACCCCCATCTATTCTCTGCCTCCCGAGTCCCAGCTGATTGGCTGGGTCTTCTTTTGTTGCTCTGCACAGGAGAACAGAGCTGGAAAGCAGGTTAGTGGGGTGGGGTGGGAATGGAGATTTTGCAGTATCCTTCCCCTGCCACACCCACCATTCCATGCCCACCAAGTCACACCATGCCCACCAGAACTGGTAGTAAAAAAATTTGAATCCCACCACTGGTGAAAGGCTGAGTCAAACTTGAGCCAGTCAAGATCAATCTCCTGGCAGAAGGCAGAGTCAGCCTGCAATATTGCATTCTAACCACTCTACCATTATGATTATATTGTACTGTAAAACTGAGAAAACAGAGATCCTTCCCCCATTGGGATTAAGTTAGCTTGATCCTATTAGCCTTTTATAGAACCAAAATCTCATGCTTTGGAGCAAAATTGCTATTCTGGTGGCATCTAATGGGGAAAAAAAAAACTGTATCAGTCTTCTTTGCCCTTTAAGTGTTGTAGAAATGGATGTCTCTATGAGCTGACGTTCTAGGGAATCACTCCATTATTTGTAGGATGGGACCAAGTTTGGTCTGGAGTTTGGCCTGGAGTTATACATTACAGCTTTGTTCCTGCTTAGGAATTTGTATGTTACTGTGCATAAACTTAGTAGTGTACACGATGCAAAACTTTTTAAACAACAAGACATATTTTTAAATGCGAGGGATACAGCATAGCAGCAGAGGAAGCTAATAGGTTTCATATTTCAAGAGCTGCCAGTGGTAAGTATTATAGAGCTTTCAAATTGCGTTTTCTTAATGAACAACTTTCTGAAGTATCTCCATGCAGAGTTGTTTCAAAGGGAGGCTGATCAATAACAAAGAAGAGGGCTTGATTATATATCTGACATTCTGAGGCCATAGCAAATTCAACAGTCATTCACCTGGTGGTAAATATCAAGATACTCTCCATGAAACCAAATACAGAAAGAAGAATTTCACCCTAACAATTTCTCAAAATCATACATTAAGGACCCAAATGAGCAATAAAATAACAATCCTAATTCTAGTGGGGACAACCTTTTCTGGATCTTGTCAAGACTCAGAACTAAAGATTGTTGGCACTCCTTGGCATTGACATCACAACCATTATAGAGCAGGGGTGTCAAACTCAGTTTCACTGAGGAATGCATCAGGGTTGTGTTTGCCCTGGGGGAGGGGGGGGCTGGGGCAGCATGACCAGCTCAATGACACTCATGTTGGGGGCACCTGTGGTGGCATGAGCACTCTGCAGTGAAAATGGGCTCCCAAGCTCCGTTTTTGGCTGTGACAGCTTCCTGCAACCCTCTGTCAGCGAAAACAGAGCTCGGGAGGGCCTCCTGCAGCCCTTGTGAACTCCACTTCCAGCTGCAACAGTCTTTCTGCAACCCTCTGCCAGTGAAAATGGAGCACGGAAGGGCCGCATGTAGCAAGATCCAATTTCACTGGCAGAAGCACCACAGGCTAGTCCTTCGCTGTTTCCAGGGTGGCCCTGCGAGCCAGATCTAAGCACCCTGTGGGCCAGATCCAGCCTGGGAGCCTTGAGTTTGACACCCCTGATATAAGGTCCCTGTTTGAACAGGGGGTTGGATCAGAATACCTCCAAGGTCCCTTCCAACTCTGTTATTCTTTTATTTGGGATCCTTAGGTAGCACTCGATTAGGAAATCTGTATTTCTGAGAGCAATACAAAGTGACTCCTTGTGGTTCTTATACATGAACTTGGGAAATGACGGCAAGGTGGAATTTATTAAGGATGCTTAATGGCAATGTGTAGATGTCCAAGTTAGGTGAAAAAAGTACCATTGTCAGGGTTCCAATGGATGCTGTAATTAATTCATAAGCCTCAAGCCAAGTTTCAAAAGAAATCCAATTATTTATTAGGAGCAACATGTCAACACTTTCCCAAGTGCATTCAGCTCTGTCCCACATAATTTACTGCCCAACTATGACCCTGTTTCCACCTCCTCCCCCCCGGGTGTGTCATAAATCACATTCTCCAATGGAGCATTTTCACGAGCTATAGAAAACATGCCTCTCTGGCTGGATCTGGCAACCTGGGATACAATCTGGAGAAAAATATGCATGGAATGTGCTTCAGGTCATAGTAACCAAGCTTCTCCATCGGTTCTCCCCCCTCCTGCCTATGACAACTCAAGACCAGGCCAAGGAAGCTTTATGAGTTGACAACAGTAAATTCAATAAAACACAAAAGCAAGTTGTTAGGGATAACATTGTTTACCCTAACTGGTTTAGATAAAATAATAAATATGTTATCATGGTTTGTTAGTTAAAGTGTCTGTAACTTTAACTGTAAGAATGTAATTAAGGGAGTGGTTGTAAAAGCACCATAAAAGAAGCAAGATAATGGCAGCTTGCTCCCTCTGGCTTGATGATCCCTAATTATTGCATGGATTGAAGACTGCGTTTTTCCCCTACTGGAATGGGAGAGAGAAAGGACTGTTGATTTATCAACGGTGAGAGGACTGATTTATTGTAAGTGAACTGACATCGGATATTCTACATGGACTTTGCTAATTGAATATCCTTGAATGGACTGACTAAAATGATACATGACTAATGGACTGTTATTTTGACTATGCTATAAAACTCTAAGTGGAATAAACTATATTTTTGATAACACAAGCGTATCTGTTATTTTTACTGTATGTTAACTAACATACAAACTTATATCACACATTTATCTGTATGCCTATCTGACTAATGCTGCACATTCTGTTTAGCTTGTCTCCTTAATTCTGGTTGGGGAACACAGGCTTAACACTGGTTATGGGCCCAGAGGCTGCAAAGTCAGTTTAACTAGGATAAAACAGATTTATGTAAAAAGTGAGAGTTTGTGTTGTTATACATTACAGTAAACAGACAGCTGTGTTTTATTAATTATAATTTTATATCCATATAAGAAAACATGGCACAAGTCAATCTACAAAGTTTGTCCCTTATATCCAAGCTGGATGGAACAAACTATGTTTCATGGTCTATGAAATGTAGTCTACTTCTACGAAGAGAAGGTCTGTGGAACATAATTGAAAATCCACCAAACATAGAGGAATGGGATCCAGAGATTGAGGAAGATAGACAAAAGATAGAAGACTTTAAGCCGAAGAATGAACAAGCTCTTCGCATAATAGGACTAACACTGTCTGACCAGCAACTTGTTCATATCCACAGAGAACAAACGGCTGTTTGGTGTTGGCAGAAGCTGAAGAGGATTTATGTCTGAGATAACATTGGTGCTCACATAAATCTAACACGGAAGCTTTTCAGGACGCATCTCCAAATGAATGGTGATATGCTGAGTCATTTGAAAACTATAAAAAGCATTTTTCAAGAACTGCACAAGAAAGAACTTATTTTCTCTGAACTACACCAAGTCTACATAATTCTATCTTCACTAGACAAAAGTTATGATAACTACGTCATTTCCCTTGAAATTTTGCCTAAGGAAAGCAAAACTTTAACTTATATAACTGGCAGATTGATTGAAGAGGCAACAAGAAGACTTGAAAGAGATCAGTTAAGGAGGGAGCAACCTCAAAAAGAAGATATTGAATCTCCTACTGCATACGCAATTAAAAAGTGTTTTAATTGTGGAGGAAGAGGATATTTGGCAAGATTTTGTAAAAAAGCAAAGTGCCAGAACGCTGGCCAGAATACTAAAAGTAACCAAAATAAAAATAAAAATTTAGAGTTAGCCATGTATATTAACGGAGCTTAAAAATAATTTATGGGTGTTGACAGTGGAGCATCCCACTGTATAACAAATGATAACAAAATTTTTATTAAAATATCCCAGAGTACACAGCAGATATTGCTAGCCAATGGCTGGAAACTGAAAGCTAAAGGTCAAGGTATAGCATACTGTTCTTTCATAAAAGAAATGTAAAAATGTTATATGTACCACAACTTAAGTTTAATTTAATTTCAGTTAGAATTTTGGTTAAACTAGGATATGTAGTTACCTTTAGGGGAGATAACTGCATAATTGAAAAAGAAGATAAGAAAATTACTGCATCTTTAAGAGGTGAATTATATGTTTTAAATGATAATGGTTTAGAGATGGCTAACACGGTTTATGATAATAAGAAACCTCATGATGAATATATTCACTTGTTACACCGACGGCTAGGGCATTTAAATTTTAAAATGCTTAAGAGAACTGTTCAACTATCTAGAGGAATAAGTTTGAAACCTTGTAATAAGTATTTGCAATGTTTTGCTTGTAATCAAAGCAAAAGCAAGGTCATACTGGCAAATAGAGTTGATGGATTTACTACTAAAGAGCCTTTAGAAGTAGTATTTGCTGATTTAATAGGTCCGAAAAAACCAAGTGTAGGAGGAGCTCGTTACATACTAAGTATAATGGACCACTATTCTAGATATGGGTTTTGCTATTTAATGAAGAGCAAAACTGAAACGTATCTAAATCTCTTTAATTGGATAAAATTTGCAGAAAGAAAAACTAAAAAGAAATTAGTAACTCTTATAACAGATAATGGTGCGGAATTTACAAATAATAAATTCCAGAGTAGACTTAGGATGGCAGGTATTCAACATAAAAAGTCTGCACCATATAGGCCACAACATAATGCCTTAATGGAGAGACGAGGCCAAACACTACAATCAATGGCACGTACTATGTTGTGTGATTCAGGATTACCTGACAATTTGTGGGGAGAAGCAATAATGTGTGGTAATCATATATTAAATAATGTTGTTAATTCAACAACAGGTGAATTACCATTCACACTGTGGCATGGTACAAAACCTGATTTAAGTTACATGCACACATTTGGAGCACCAGCATGGGTGCATATCCCTACACAACTCAGACACAAAGGACAGCATAGAGCTAAAAGATTATTTTTGTAGGATATGAATCTAATCACAGATCTTATAGATTCTGGGAACCAGGTACATCTAGAGTTTACACCAGTGCTAGTGCTAAATTCCTAGAACATGTGGGATGGAATAGATTAGAGCAAGATTTAAATAACGAAGTAATTATTGAACCCTACAAAAGGCAAAAAAGATCAGACTAGTTTTAAGAAGAGTCCAACAAAAGAAGAAGTCCACGAAGAGCAAATAGGACCAGAACAAGAGGAAACAGTTGATCAGGAAGAGTTAGATAATCAAGAGCAGTTAATAAATGAAAGTCCACCTGTAAGTCCTGTAATACCTAGACGTACTACACGTGTAACTAGACCACCTGATAGGTATCAAGCAAGTATAGTTTGCCAAGTAACTAAAGTTCCAATTAGTGTAGATGAACTTAGGATGTATCCTGCTAAGGATCAGGAGAATTGGCAAAAGGCAATGGAAAAAGAACTAAATTCATTAAAGGTAATGAAAGTATATGAAGATGTTAAATTACCTCCAGGAGAAAAATCCATTGGGTGCAAATGGATATTTAAAGTAAAAACTGGAAATGATGGGACTGTTACCCATAAAGCTAGGTTGGTAGCTCAAGGATTTAATCAAACTGCATCTGATTACGATGAAGTTTTCGCACCAAGACTTAAAGCAACACCTTTGAGAGCAGCTTTAGTGTGGGCAGCTAAGAAAAACTATGTCATTAACCATTTAGATGTAGAAACTGCTTATTTGCATGCACCATTGCAGCACACTATATATTTAAAAAAGTCAGTTATTATAAAAGACAATAAAGTAAATAGTGATGATTGTTGGAAACTCAAAAAGAGTCTTTACAGGTTGAAACAATCTGGCTTTGAGTGGAACCAATATATTGTGAAAGAATTAAACAGTATAGGTTTTAAATCTGGTTTAGCAGATCCATGTGTGTTTAAAAGAGAAAATAATGGAACGGTGCCATCATTGTTATTATTTACAGATGATATTGCTTTGATAACTAAGACTAATAACGAAGCTAATGAAATTATATCATTATTAGCCAAAAAGATAAAATTAAAGCATTTAGGTGAAATTAAAAAGTATCTAGGATTGACAATTCACAAAACAAAAAATGGATTTTAGATATCTCAAGAAGATAAAATTTGCCAATTAATTAAAACGTATAAAATGGAACTTTGTAAACCGGCAAAGACTCCAATGAGTCAGGAGGTTTGCCAAACTGATGATCAAAGTCCCAAATTTGATAAGTCTATATATCAATCTTTGATTGGTAGCTTATCATATATAAGCAATTGGTCAAGACCAGATATAGCTTATAGTGTTAATCAGCTGGCACGTTTTAATTCAGATCCACATCAATGTCATTGGCAATCATTAAAGAGAATTTTAAGATATCTTAAAGGAACAATGAACCATGCATTGTATATAGAGCCAAAGGGTGATTTGAGTCTTAGTGCCTATGCAGATGCAAGTTTTGCAACTGACATAAACACTAGAAAATCAACGTCTGGGATGGCTATATTATTTGGTAAGACACTAATAGGGTGGAGGTCAATCAGACAACAGCATATTAGCTTGTCCACAATGGAAGCAGAATTTTCATGTCTGTCATTATTATGCAATGACTTAATTCTGTACAAACAGTTATTATTAGACATGGGAGTAACTGTTAAAGATTCCATTATTGTGTACGAGGACAACCAGGCAGCCCTAAAGTTAGCTACTAATATAGCTGTAAAAACTAGATCAAAGCATACTGATTTAAGATACTTAAATGTTGGAGAATCTGTAAAGAATGGTCTAATTAAATTGGAATACTGCATGACGGAAGAAAACATTGCAGACCAATTTGCAAAAGCTCAAAGAATAATTAAGTTTAAAAAGAGTTGTAACAAATATGATTTAAAGATGTAAATAGTTATATTATTATTATTACCTAAAAGGGGAGAATTTGAGGGTTAACATTGTTTATCCTAACTGGTTTAGGTAAAATAATAAATATGTTATCATGATTTGTTAGTTAAAGTGTCTGTAACTTTAACTTTAAGAATGTAATTAAGGGAGTGGTTGTAAAAGCACCATAAAAGAAGCAAGGTACGGCAGCTTGCTCTCTCTGGCTTGATGATCCCTAATTACTGCATGGGTTGAAGACTGTGTTTTTCCCCTACTGGAACGGGAGAGAGAAAGGACTGCTGATTTATCAACAGTGAGAGGACTGATTTATTGTAAGTGAACTGACATTGGATATTCTACACGGACTTTGCTAATTGAATATCCTTGAATGGACTGACTAAAACGATACATGACTAATGGACTGTTATTTTGACTATGCTATAAAACTCTAAGTGGAATAAACTATATTTTTGATAACACAAGCGTATCTGTTATTTTTACTGTATGTTAACTAACATACAAACTTATATCACACATTTATCTGTATGCCTATCTGACTAACGCTGCACATTCTGTTTAGCTTGTCTCCTTAACCCTGGTTGGGGAACACAGGCTTAACACAAGTGATAAAAGGTGACCAGGGAGAGGAAAGGAAGAGTTTAATTCTCCCTCATCAAAGGACCCAGTAAAAGTCTTCAATGCTCTTCTAAACATCAGCAGAGTTGGGAACCATCCAGAACTCAGGAAATAATATTTTCGAAGCCATGAGGAAATTCAGGCTGCAAACTAAACTGGGAAAATAGAAAGACAGAAGAAGAAAACGGTAAACCGATTTCATATTGTTGTCAAGCAAAGTAAAATGGTCATGTCTACGCAGTCATTGGTTGAAAGTCAAAACTCAAGATGGGTTTCACAAGTTTTTATTTTATTTATTTATTTTGTCAAGCATGCATTTGATAATATATATAAGTATAAACGTGATTATTAATACATGAAATGGATACAAATAAAAGGGAATGTTAAGACAGGGACTTTAGGCATGTTGGTGCACTTATGCACGCCCCTTATAGACCTCTTAGGAATGGGATTGTCTGTAAACAAGGTTGTCTGTGATTGCTATTTAAATAAATAATTCTCCAGTCATTCTAGATTTTTAAATAATGCACTCCAGCTTTGAGATACATTCTCAAAGGATCCGAATCTTTTTAAGCCACTTTTTGAAATTGTGAAGGTCTAGGCTGCGTTCGAAGGAACGAGCAAACATGAAAAGAGTTGTTTAGCAGGAGAAATGCTTTTAATGAAGCTGTTATGACTTAAGATTATCAGATGATAAATACTACTGGTGCCTTTGATCCTCAAACAGAAAGCTTTATACATATATATTTTCTTCTGTTTCCTTGAAATGCTTTGCCAAAGGAACACCTGATGTTCTTGCAAGTTTTTATTTTTAAGGAAAGTTGAATTGTCAGAATATTTTTTATCTTTCCAGAGCAGCCAAGTACTTACTTTTCATGTCATGTTAGCTGTCAGAAGGGGCTGGGGTGGGAGAGAGGTGAAATCTATAAATCTAAGTTGGCAAACAAAACAATTGACATATAAAAACAGGGCTGCCCTAAAAGTGCCAGAAGAGGTTTTGAGTTCTCAAAGTAAAGATAAACCTTCCCCATGTACGAGTTGTGATTTCTTCCCCCACCCTTCCTTGCGAGATGACAGGTGTGAGAGAAGAAGGTTAAACTAGTGTGAAAATATGCAAAAGCCTACATGCCTCCTTCTACACCATGCTAAAAGTGACTAAAATGGAGAGAATTATGAAAATCAATAGTGTAAGCCAGGGTTGGGGTTTAAATTTTTTAACAACTGGTCCTGTGGGCGTGGCTTGGGTGGTGGGTGTGTCTTGGGTGGACATGGCTTGGTGGTCATGTTATTGGCTGGGAGTGGCCAACTCAATATCACTCACCTTGAGGCACGCATCTCCTCGCCTGGCCTCTCATGACTGTGGGGATGCTGCAACAGTCTTAGGTGTGAAAAATGATCATAAGTCACTTTTTTTAGTGCCTTTGTAACTTTGAATGGTCACTCCACACAAGTACCAGCAAAGGAGGGATAAAAAAACTCCAGAGACGTTCCTGAGACAGGAAATCCAGTCCTGCCAAGAATGTAATAAGGGTTAATGGAAAGGCAACACTATAAGCAACACCAGAATGTTTCCTTCCTGCCTTCCTTACAGGATCAGGCCAGTATTTTCTTCAAACAACCAGTTCTCTGAACTGCTTAGAATGTTAAAAACTGGTTCTAGCGAATAGGTGCAAACTGGTAGAATCCCACCCCTGGTGTAAACCATGATGTTATGTCTACAGGGCTAGAGAGAAATAAGGAATTCTTGATGGGTTACACAGTATTGCAATCTAATCAGCATAAATCTGCATAAATGAGATAAACTCATTCTGGAACCTATAGGACATCTTAATCAATCTTCTTGAAGCAATTTTGAAGCATTTTGCCATTCACTTCTTTCAGGAGAAGATAGATAGATAGATAGATAGATAGATAGATAGATAGATAGATAGATAGATAGATAGATAGATAGATAGATAGATAGTATATAGACAGACAGATAGATATAGAAAGATTGATAGATAGCCAGATAAATATACGATAGATGAATGACAGATAGATAGACAGATGATAGATAGATAGATAGATAGAAAGATAATGGATGGATGGATGGATAGGTAGGTAGGTAGGTAGGTGATAGATTTTCCAATCCATTTATATCACAGATAATTTCCCATCCAACTGTTTGAAGGACTCAGGATTATACCAGCCCTACTTAGCATTCCTTTTCAGACAAAATCAACTAGATGCTGTCATTTGTAGAAATATCTTAGTAGAAAGAGAAAGTAGGTCAAAGATATTTGTGTCTTACTGCAATTGCGAAGGAAATAATGAACCAGGGACTGAGCTGCTGGAATTGATTCAGCTTGATTTCTACATGGGTGGAGCCAAGCTATGACCAGTAAAAGGTATGAGTGCCCTTTAACATAACATGACACCTCAAGAATGATGTTGTCCAATGGTATTAGCTCATATGCTTGCATGTAAACCCTGAAGAACAGTCAAGTTTTCATTTTACTTGGTTTAGATTTATATTTCTCTTTCTTCCCAGAACTTAGTAGTAGTTCAGGTACAGGTGAACAGAGTTGGAAGGGACCTTGAAGTTCATCTAGTCCAACTAGTCCACAGTAGTCCTTTCTGCAGCTGCTCTCAGCAACAAGAAAATTGAGCCAAGTGATTAGTCTAACCTCCTTCCAAGTCCTTCACATCTCTCTAAATCCAAAAGGGATTATTTTCTAAGCATGAATCTCAGAATCATTTTAGCAAGATTTATTATGAAGAAAGCATTGGGGTTACAAGATTATCCAGTCAACCAGTGGATCCAGTTCACCAGTGGAACAGAAGTTGCCTTCAGAAGTTGTGACTGTTCCATCACTGGAGGTTTTTTAAGAAGAGACTGGACACTTCCTTGTCTGAAATGATATAGGGTTATTATCCTGCTTGTCCGGGGGGGGGGGGGGGGGGGGAGGTGCCTTCCAGCTCTATTCTAGCACACAAGGATTCTAACAACTGAACTCTTTCCCACTTAAAACCCTGAGTATATTATGGAAGAGACTTATGTGTGTTTCTCTCTCTGCGTGTAATAATAGACACACTTGCAATTGAGGGTTTGCATAACCAATCCCAGAATCTTTATCAGATTGGAAACTAGTTTTTGAACCCTGTGATTTTGGATCTCCCTGGTTGGCCTAATGCTATGCTTTTAAATTTTATTCTTAAGAAACATTTAATACCTACCAAAGAACGTTGGTTGTCTAACCATCTTTTAAAGAACTATCAAATGTATTGGCTATTATGGTCCTTTTAATAATCTGTGGGAAAGATAAGGAGGATATTAGCATAGCTGGCAGAATTCCAAGGCAGAGAGAGAGAGAGAGAGAGAGAGATATCTCCATATTTTTAGAGCTTATTTTCTCCAAGATAATTCAACACAAATTGCTCAGGCTCAGGGAGCACAGTTCATTCAATATCAATTTCAAAGATTTTTGGGGTAATAGATCCGGGTGTTGCAGTACCAGATCCTTTTGTCTCCTATATTTTATAAAAGAGAAAAAGGCACCATTGTAAATGATGGTCTGACCAGGATGTTATAATGCCAATTCTCAGCCTTTGAATCCACTGAGTTTTGACGGAGGGGGAAGACTAGACAATTTGCTTCCCTTGTTCCAGGCTTAACTCATTATTTTGTAAAAAGAAAAACCAAACAAACTTGAATTGTAATGATTCCTATAAATACACAACTATGTCTTCTATATTTCAGCTCTTTAATAAAACCATTATTGTTTTTACCTGCCAGATCATTGGTATGGTTGCTGAACAACTGGCTTGCACTACTATTTTTTTTTTGCAATGTAGTTAAAAAAGCAAAAAAAGAATATAACACCCTGTTATCAGAGAATTTTTTTTTTTACTATACGTTTAAGGCTACAAGCTACCTTCAACTTTTAATAAAGGGCAGTCTTTTCCAAACACTGTGTTTCTCCAACAATACGGCCTCCACCAACAGGAAGCCCTACCATGTTTCTTTGCAATAAAATCAAATTAAGCCCCTCCCCCCAAATTTAGGCCTATTTTAAAACATGCAAAATAAGGGGGAAGGGCGGGGGACTTGCCGTTAGGAGCACCGCACGGGCAGCAATTCCTCGCCACCAGCCGCTCCTAACGGGGGATCATGGCAAAGCGTGGAGCTCCCTACTCGCACCTTTGCTGCAGACACCTTTGGCACCCGCCGCTGTTGCTTTCCCTTCTGTCCATTCCGCCAAGTTTGGAGCTGCCACTTCCGTGTTTGGAGTGCCGCCGCCATTTCGGGCTCCAAACAGTGGCAGTGCTCCAAACGCGGAAGCGGAAGCTCCAAACATGACAGTGGGCGATCTTTTTATTTTGGTCCGCATGAAGCTCAGAGCGAGCAAGAGAGGGAGACTGTGATGCCTCCATCTGAAATGGCAACCTCACTAGTGGATCACAATGTGGCTGGAAGCCCGAATTGGTGGGAAACAATGGCAATCTTTTTGGAGCGAGAGGAAAGGGAGAGAAGAGTTGTGAGGTGTAATTTGCAGGAGGAAGTGGGTGTATCCCACGACAGGAAGCCCAAGGAAGAAGGCTCGGTAGGCAACAGAGAGCGTCCCGTAGCTCTGGAAGTAGCCTAGAGACGCGCCCGGGAAGAGGCACAGATGCTGCCTTGTATTCCCCAAGCCAACAGCGTGTGCCGCCTTTAGTTATGTGCGCTCCGTGCTTTGGGCATCTCCGTTTGATCGCGACCCTGTCCTTTCCACCTGGCGCCCTTGCTGCTTTCTGGCTCTTTAGCAACCGGCTTCGCCTTTGGAGCACTGCCGCTGTTTGGAGCTGCAAATGGCGGCGGAAGCTCCAAATGCAGAAGCTCCAAACATGACGGTGGATGATCTTTTTATTTTGGTCCGCATGA
Source organism: Hydrophis major (assembly GCA_033807585.1). Taxonomy (NCBI): domain Eukaryota; kingdom Metazoa; phylum Chordata; class Lepidosauria; order Squamata; family Elapidae; genus Hydrophis; species Hydrophis major. Next base: position 639,572 of record JAUCBL010000070.1, on the reverse strand, counting down.
AGTTCAGAGCGAGCATGAGAGGGAGACCACGATGCCTTGCTAAAAATGCGATGGGTGCTTCCTTTCCGTTGGGGAGAATGTGGCTGAGAACAGCGCCGACGCCGAAGGTTGATGCGTCGCATGTGATGGCTAGTGGTAGGGTCTCGTTGTACTGGATGAGGACGGCATCCAAAGTGAGCAGGTCCTTTGTTTTCCTTAAGGCGGCTTCCTCGTGTTTTCCCCAAGTCCAGGTAGCCGCCTTGTCCAAAAGCCTATGCAAAGGCTCCGCCGCGGTTGCCTTTTGGGGCAGGAAGACATTATAAAAGTTAAGTAGCCCCAGAAAGGCCTGCAGTTCTGTTTTTGACTTGGGTGTGGGGGTTTCCATGATGGCTTTAATTTTCTTGTTGGTGGGGTGAATGCCGTGTCGGTCTAGGAGGTATCCTAGGAATTCGACCCACTCTGTGTACAGCTGGCATTTTTCCCTCTTCACTTTAAGCCCGGTTTCTTTGAACCTCGTTAGCACCTCCCTCAGGCGAGTCTCTAGTTCGGCCTGGTTGGTTACCGATACTAGTACATCATCGAAGTATGGGACCACCCCCTTGATGCCCTGTAAGAGTCTTTCCATGAGGCTCTGGAAAATTCCAGGTGCCACGCTGACTCCAAATTGGAGGCGGTTGCATCTAAAGGCTCCCCGGTGGGTGACTATGGTTTGCGCCTCTGCAGTTTCTTCGTCAACCGTCAGTTGCTGATATGCTTGGGCCAGGCCGAGTTTTGCGAAAACTTTGCCCCCTCCCAGTGAGTGTAGGAGATGCTGTACTACTGGGACGGGGTAAGCGCTTTGCTGCAAGGCACCATTTAGGGTGGCCTTATAGTCCCCGCAGATTCTCACTGACCCATCAGGCTTAATTGGGGTGACTATGGGGGTCTCCCACCAGGCGTGGTCTATGGGTTGTAATACCCCTTGCTTGACGAGCTTGTCAATTTGCTCGCTGATTTTCGGTTTGAGTGCGAACGGGACCCGCCTTGGTTTTAGGCGTTTTGGGGAAACATTTGGGTCTAGGCTGAAGGATATAGGGGGCCCTCGGTACTTGCCTAGGGTGCTGTCGAACACTTCTTGGAAGTCCCGGGCCAGTTGCTGCTCCCAGTCGGCTTCAGCGATTTGGTCGATGCCCGTGACTGCGATGCCTAGCAGTGCGAACCATTGAAGTCCCAGTAGGCTAGGTCGGTCTCGATCGACGATGGTTAAGGGAAGTCTTTCGGCGTGTCCCTTGTAGGTCACTGTAAACTGTCCTGTTCCGGCTACAGGGATGTGGTTTCCCTGATAGTCCTTGAGGATTAGTCTCTGGTTTTCTAGTTCCCTCCTCTGGATGGTAGGCACCAAGCGTTTAATTTCTTGCCAGGCTACCATTGAGAGGTAGGACCCGGAATCCACCTCCATTTTACAGGGTTCGCCTTTGATGCCTACCTCCACGTAGACCTTTCTGGCGTCTGTGGTTGTGGCGTGGCCGATGGTGACCATCTGATGTGTCTCTTCTCTCCGCCTGGTCTTGCCACCTCGTTGGGCTCGTCCGTTTCGCTCCCAGCGGTTGTCTGCTGGCCGGTCTCTGGTCCTGGGGGGTGTGCTCTCTCGTCTCCGCTCACTCGGGTCCCATCGTCTGGGGCTGTGGGTCTTCTTGAGGCGGCAGACACGGGCTATGTGGCCTTTTTTGTCGCAGTGCCGGCAAAAGGAGTCGAAGAACTGGCATTCGGATCTGGGGTGGTTGCCTCCACAACCAGCACACGTGGTCCTCGACTTACGACTCCGCCGGCTGCGCTGGTCGTGGCCTGCCCGGAGACGGTGGATGTCTTCCTCCTCATCTAACGTGCCCAAGGTGGAGTGGAGTTCGCCCTGGTGGGTGGTAGTTGCAGGTTGGGCTTTGGCCGACCTTGCCGGGTTGTTGTTTTTGGTGCGGTCCTCGGCGTTTGGTCTCCGCATGCGGTCTGCTGATTGTCGGGTTGCTTTGGCGGCCGCGGCTTTGGAGATGGCGTCGGCGAGAGCGATGTTGCCCTTAGCCATCAACCGACTTTGGAGAACGGGGTCCCAAAGGCTGAGCACGATTCGGTCCCGAAGGGCCTCGTTCATGTTGGAGAACTTGCATAGTCCTCCCAGGCACCACAGCTCTGCAACGAAATCACTGAAACTCTCGCCCGACCGCTGGTCCCGCCGATAAAATTCATGCCGTCGGATGAGGATGGGCACGGCTGGAGCGTAGTGTCTCCGGAGCAATGGCTCGAGGTCCGCCCAATCCATCGTGGTAACGTCGGTGGGCTTGGCTAGCGCCTTTGCCATCTTAAACACTGCGGGCCCGCAGTGTGTTAGGAATATGGCTCATTTCTTCGGTCCCGTGGCATCCTTCAGATCGTTGCATTCGAGGAACATGTGGAATCTGTCCGTGTAAGATTCCCAGTCCTTGGTAGCGGGGTTGAAGGGGGTTGGTGGCGTGATGCTGGCCATCTTGTCGGTTGGCTGGCTTCCGTCGGACATGTGCTTCGGTTCAGGATAGTCGCCAGTGTTATGTCCGCGTGGAAGGAAGCGAGGAGTCGGTGACTGTGTATCAAGCTCTTTTATTTAGTCAGGAACCGAACTAGGGCTAAAGGAAAACTTTGTGGCTTTTTATTTCCAAGCCACAGCGGCCGCGGCCAATGGCACCACTTTGAATCTCCTGCGATCGAATTGACCAATCGCGGGAGATTCTCAGCGAGCCAATCGGCGCGGTTCACCTAGCCAATCAGATCGCCCCACGCTTTGGCCAATCAAAGCGCGGGGATCTCAAGAATTCAAATGAGGGGACAGAACACCCCCTGCCCCCCCCAAGGTCAGTGAAACTAAGTTTGACGTTCCTGTGTTAAGATGTTACTGAATTTTCTTTTTTAAAAAAAATCTATATAACAAGTTTTACTTCATTTCTGTCTGTCTGTCATGCCCCTGTCGGAGTCTGAATCCAAGGAGGAAGCTGAACAGCTGATAGGGAGTGGGAATGTGGCTCTGTTGGCTGCGAAGGAGGCTGGGGAAGTTCAAAGTCTGGCTGCCCTAGGATGAAGAGGGGGTGGCCCTGGGTTTTCATCCTAGGGCACGCAGGGAGGAATGGAGAAGGGAATAACATGAGTTGCGTGGCTTGCAGGGCAGGAAAGGGCCCTGATTCCCTTCATTAGCTGCAGCTGGGAACACAGTGTATAAAAGAGGAAGCTGTGCACAGCAAGTTGTTGGAAACAAATGTGAATTTATCTTGTATCATTGTTGCTTATCTGTGTTCCTGGCGTCTGCCCATCCATTGATTCCTCCATTGGTCCAACGGTCCAACAATCCATCAATTGATCGATCGATCAATCCATCCATTCATCCACCAGTGTGAAAGTGCTGAATTAGAAGTGGAGAGATGCAGGTTCATTTAGGTGGGGAAGTCAGATGGTTGACCTTAAGCTAATCATTTTCTCTCAACTCAACTCAACCTCAAGCTTAGCAGTGAGCAAGCTAATGAACAAAACCATTTGTTGTATTGCATACCAGCAGTTTTGCTGTCAAAACCTAGTGTAGTGCAGAAACTCTACAACACAGATGGACCAATGTTAAGAAAACATCCTTTACTTATGCAGTGACTCTCAGGCTCACATGTTGCATCACCCAGAAAAGAAACATCTACAACTTGATTAAAAATAACCATCATCAAATCCCAAACTAAAAAAAAAAAAGCAATATAAAAAATACCACAAAAATAAAAAGTAAAAGATGGTACAGGGCACCAACTTGGTTATGTATAACATTGTTGGAAATCATTTCATTTTTAATGTCTTTCTGAAAGGCAACAAATAGGGGTTAGCTGGATTTCTACTGGGAAACTATTTTAGCACACTGATATCTCCTGGCTTTGACTCCTTTTTTTCCTGGAAGTGTGCAACAATGAAGTGTAACTCCCTAGATAGTATAGTAGGTTGTGATTCCAGATGGAGTTGATTGCAGGTTTCTGGATGCCAAGATATACAAGTTATAAAACCAGCACTTTAAACTACCTTGTCCTTAAAAATCAACGATCAACTTCAGCATCTGTTTATATATTCTATATCTGCTCGCATTTTAGCACCTGGAGTGTTTTCTGCTTTTCTTGATGAAAATATCCCTCTTCATACAGCATAGGTATCCCATGGCTCCAAATTAGCTGCCTACTTTTATTGCAACTAAAAGTAGCTACTTTTGATTTACCTACCCTGGCATTTTTTGCCTGAGAGTTTTTTTTAGAAATGGGGTTTATTCCCAGTCTGGCCCTCCAGCGAATACTGGAATGCATTTATTTGAAGCTGAATAATTTAAAGGAGAAAACTGATAGATTCAGACAATCTAATAACCTGTTTATTTGTTGACAACTTTCAGCAAATGTCACCTTACTGAAAATGATTAGATACATCAGATGAAAACTTAGCCTTCTGATGAATCATGGTGAAAGGTCAGTAGCATTTGATATATTTTTCAGCAGTAAAGCAAAATAAAAACTGTCTATGTGTGCATCATATGATGAAGATTATGTTCTTTTTTTATGCCCTTGGAAACCTATATTGTATGTTTAAAATGCTATTGAAGGATTAGAACTAATCATGTCTTTTTTGTGCTATATTGTATGTTTAAAATGCTATTGAAGGATTAGAACTAATCATGTCTTTTTTTGTTGTAGGTTTCTTCAGGTGGAAGGGTTTTTAAAAAAATGAAAGAGAATAATTGTTGAAAATAAATAATAGTTGAAAATAGTATCTGATAATTCCCACATAAATGGCTGCCCGATAGCTAAGAATATTTCAGACAATTGATAACAGATAATCAGAGTAGGAAGGGACTTTGTAGATCATCTAGTCCAACCCCCTGCCCAAGCAGGAGACCCTGCACCATTTCTGACAAATGGCATTCCAATCTCTTCTTGAAAGTCTCAACTTATGGTGCTCCCACAACTTCCAAGGGCAAGCTGTTCCATTGGTTGATTGTTCTCACTGTCAGAAAGTTTATTCTTGTTTCCAGGTTAAATCTCCTTGTTCAGTTTCCATCCATTAATCCTTCTCTGGCCTTTGGGTGCTTTAGAAAATAGCTTGACCCCTTCTTCTCTGTGGCAGCCCCTCAAATATTGGAAGACTGCTATCATTTCTCCCCTGGTCCTTCTCTTCACTAGACTAGCCATGCCCAGTTCCTACAACTGTTCTTCATATATTTTAGCCTCCAGTCCCCTAATCATCTTGGTTGCTCTTCTCTGCACTTTTTCTAGAGTCTCAACATCTTTTTTGCAATGTGGTGAACAAAACTGGATGCAGTACTCTAGGTGTGGTCTTACTAAGGCCTTATAGAGTGGTATTAATACTTCCCTTGATCTTGATTATATCCCTCTGTTAATACAATTTAGGATTGCATTAGCTTTTTTGGCTGCTGCTGCACACTGCTGGCTCATATTCAGCTGGTTGTCCACAAAGACTCCAAGATCACTCTCACAGTTACTGCTATTGAGCCTGGTTTCACCCAGTCTATATGTATCCTTTTGGTTTTTCTTGCCTAAGTGTAGGACTTTATTTTTCTCTACATTGAATTTCATTTTGTTAGATATGGCCCAGTGTGCTAGTCTGTCAAGATCCATCTGGATCTTGAGCCTATCTTCTTGGGTGTGAGCTATTTCTGCCAGCTTAGTATCATCTGCAAATTTGGTAAGTTCCCTTTCTATTCCCTCATCTAAGTCGTTAATGAAGATATTGAAGAGTACTGGGCCTAAGATGGAACCTTGTGGTACCCCACTGCTTACTTCCCTCCATGTAGACTTAGACCCATTAAGAACTACTTGTTCAAAGGACCTGCTTTCCTCCCTTCCAAGAAAAACCTGGTTATCCCCTGTTTTTAAATCAAAATAATGCCTTTTGTTTCTTAATTTCTTGATCTTGATTTCATGCCATCAAAACATTGTCTAATCTTAGTGATGACATAGATTTTCTCCATAGCAATCTGTCTCTCACTTGGTCCTTCAAATATTCCAATGGTGCCCCCATCACTTCTGTTATGGAGTATATCCACCTTCTGTCTGATTATCCTCTTCTTCTCTTTCCTTACATCTTTCTCAACATTAGAGTCTTCTGCAGAGGGATGACCTTTGCACAATGTGTCCAAATAGGATAAGTCTGGTCATTGGTGCTTCAAGTGAGAACACAGGATTGATTGATTTGTTGGCACATGTCTTTGTTTTCTTCATTGTCCATGGCATTCTCAAGAGTCAAGAACCCTCATTGCATTTTACCATATTTTCCATGACTACTGAAGTAAAAACAAGATAGAGAAAGCTTGAACAGAAAGGTCTTCTGCAGTCATGACATAAGATTGTGTAAGATTGAAAACCAGGCTTATCAGATGCTACATCTTTTCTATCTTGCTCTACGGAGTTGACAGTTGGTCTCTGACAGAATGCCACTTGAAGAGATTAGAAGTGTTTGAAATGTGGATTTATAGGTGGCTGCTGGGTTGGCAAAATCAGGAGTGAGGAGGTGATAAGCCTCCTGGAAAAGCCAAGGGAAATCATCAAACCATAAAAAATCGAAAGGTAGAATATTTCAGACCTGTGATGCGACATTTAGAAAAATATGGCCTTCTTCACTTCATCCTCCAAGGAAAGATTGAAGGCAAATGAGGTCCAGGCAGAAGAATATCATGGCTTCAAAATCTAAGGGACAAGGTAGAAATATTAATAGTTATGCTTAGATTAATTAGTAATTAATATATTAAATAAGATTACAAATGATGAAGTAAAATGTACATATGTATAACAAAGTTAAGTTGGACGTACTGTGTTGTATTCTCATAATTAAAATTAAAAAGTATTTTTTTAAAAAAGAAGTTGATCAAATATAACAATGACTGTTTGAGCTGTTGAAAGGCGATTCTTAACAACCAAATACCAATTTCCATTAAGTTATTCCTAGCATAGACAACATCTTTCCTCTGTCTCCAATTAAAACCTCACCTTCAGGGGAAAACCATCATCTATTGCCCAATCTAATGGAAAATAAAAAGTATTAATGGAGTTTAGAAGGAGAGGGAGACATATATGCAGTATCCTTAAGCTTATCCTTTATCTTTGGTTGCCTAGAAGGGATTGCACCCTTGTCTTATTATCTTTTCTCTCTGATGAATCTCTGGCTTGTGTTTTCATTTCTTTTTCAGGTTCTTTTTTGCTTCTGTTTTATAATTTCACATTCTAGATAGGTAAATATGTACCATACTCTAGAAATCTTAATTCTGAATACTAAAAATAATTCAGATATGAATTCTAATGACTAAATATTATAAAAAAAAGAGATAAGGGATTGAATGAAACAACGTTGGAAATTTAAAAAAAAAAAAATCTAAGAGACCAGTTTGGACAAAACTCAACAGCCCTTTTTTGTGTGGCTGTTGATAAAAATAAGATTGCCAACATCCGATGATGGATAGGGCACAAGAAGAAGATATTTTCCAAATGAACAAACTACAATTCAAAGTTAGGAAGATGGCTTCGTCTGGTAGGTAAGGTGACACCAGCCATCATGACTTCCTCTGCAATTTTGAAAGGTTATATGACATTTTGGACTTTTTGGAGTGCCTTTTGTGGCTTAGGAAGCACTGAATATATCCTGTTCATCATTAAGTTTGCTTTTATCTCTCAAAGAGACCAGGGCAAGTATCTGAAAATTCTATGCCAAGGGTACCAAAATTATGGATTCTGGGAAGTGGTCCACCAACATTTCATTTGTGGTTTATGGATATATACACACCTGCCAAATCTGGAACTCTTTTTGTCTTTTACAGATCTGCAGTAAGGATGCTTTTAACCTTACAAATTTTAAAACATGCTGCAGAGGTGGTATTTAGCAGGTTCTGACTAGTTCTGGAGAACTGATAGCAGAAATTTTGAGTAGTTTGGAGAACCGGCAAATGCCACCTCTGACTGGAGATTTTACAGTATCCTTCCCCTGCCATGCCCACCAAGCCACGCCCACAGAACCGGTATTTAAAAAAATTGAATCCCACCACTGACATGCTGAAACCATAACTGAAGTGTGGCCTCAGCCTATTATACCAGACATGATGTGATTTAAAACCTAAATAATCTTGCACATCTCCCTCCCTCCCTTTCTTCCTTCTCTGCCTCTTTTTCTAATCCAATCCTTATCTGAGGTGGGATTCAAATATTTTTACTACCGGTTCTGTGGCCGTGGCTTGGTGGGTGTGGCAGGGGAAGGATACTGTAAAATCCCATTCCCTCCCCACCCTATTAACCTGCTTTCCAGCTCCGTTCTCCTGTGCAGGGCAACAAAAGAAGACCCAGCCAATCAGCTGGGACCTGGGAGCCAGAGAACAGATGAGGTGGGGCCTGTCAGAGGTGGTATTTGCTGGTTCTCTGAACTACTCAAAATTTCTGCTACTGGTTCTCCAAAACTGGCCTGCTGAATCTCTACTTCCTTCCCTCCCTCCCTCCCTTCCATCCTTCATCCCTCCCTCCCTTTTCTCATATAGTTGTTGGAAATCTAAATGATTTTCTTTCCACTTTCCATTAAAATTCTGGTTGCCATAACTTCACTAATCACTAATGACCAAGAGGAGGAGAAAATATGAGAATTAATGTGATGGTTTTGCCTGCTGAATATTTGTTTAGCGTGTATGAATAGATACAATCTTTCGGTCTTGTCTCAATTATGGTTGATATGAAAATTGCCTAAAGGGGGAAAGAAACCCTCACACTTCCTAAATTTTGCTTTCCGTCGGCTATTATACAGCCAAATGGAATATTGTCCATGTGGAATAATGATGCATTTTTGCTTGAAAACTATTTTGCATCCTTCACCTAGATAAGTGAAATTCTGGAGTTTATTTTCAAAATCAAGAATCATGTCTCGGTTTATTCTTCCTTCCTTTCTCCCTTAGTCTTCCTCCCTTCCTCCTTCCTTCCCTTCCCTTCCCTTCCCTTCCCTACCCTCTTTCTTTCTTTCTTTCTTTCTTTCTTTCTTTCTTTCTTTCTTTCTTTCTTTCTTTCTTTCTTTCTTTCTTTCTTTCTTTCTTTCTTTCTTTCTTTCCTCCCCCCTCCTTCCCTTCTCATTCTCACCCTCTCACCCACTCACCCACACATATACACCTCCCTTCTTTTTTGCTCTATATTTGGCCTTTGTTTAACAGGTGGGTAAACAGGATTTGCACTATTCCCAAGAAAATCCCTTAGAAACACTCCATGATTTATTTACCTTTGGAGATGCCAGTTAGCAATCACTAGGGATTTGAAGATAGCACACAGTTTTGGTCATTCTTTTCCAAAGCTATTTTGCAGCTATTCAAGGGTTGGAAAGAAGTATGATTAAAATGAAATGTAAAATCCAACTTGCATGCAGCGCAGGCCAGCAGTAAAATGCTTCCTTCTAAATTCTGCACAATTTCCCTGCAATCTTTCATTTGGTTCCTGAATATCTCACTGTTCTACATTCTCTTCAAAGCAGGGCCCTCCTTTAGAAAAGAAAGAAATAACTTAAATGCCCATTTTAAATACTCAGATGATTAGCAACCCAACAATATGTCTATTGAGGTAAACAATTACTGATGTGTTTATAGGACATGCAAATAGACAGACTCTCATGCAAATTGTAATTAAATGTGACAGGTCATCTTGCTTGTTTAGTGTTCAAAGCCTGAATTTCATAGGGAGCATAATCATATTCCTTGTCTATCTTCTCACATGACATTCTGCCTCACCATTTTAAAGCTATAAAGAAATCTAGTTGATTTACTAAGCCACAGGACACAAGATCCCGTCAAGTGGTTTAATTTATGGAGTTTTAGCTGGACGTTTTTTATTTTCATTTAAAAAAAAATTGATCCAAGCCAGATTGCTATCCATTGAGAAGAGAAGCTCTGCATACCAAAACAAAGAGTCAAAATTTTGATACAGTGGTATCTTTGTGGACCTGCCCAGGTAGCTTTCATAGCAACAACATAGAAGTAATTTTCTGTAAAATTTGAGGTTAGAAACCAGGGGTGGGCATGGCCAGCCAGGAATGGGATTTGGGGGCTTTACGAATTGCACAGAATCTTAGCTAGGGGCTCTCTCAAACCCCTGTGGACTCTTTGCAGCCCACCTCTGTTGGAAACTTTGAAATCTAATTTATAGCCTTAGGTTGTCCCAAAGGTGCTTTTTTCAGGGGGAAGACTTATAGCCTTAGGATTTACTAATGGATTCTCACCCAAGTAGTAAACGATCTTAGCTTTTGGAGATTAGCTAAGATCAGTTAAGTCCAGCTGTAGTTATGAACATGCACATTTAGGCAGCTAAGTGATTCTTCCTTGTACTTCTGGTATGAAATGCAAGCCTTGTTCAGACATTCACTGGAGCCCACAAAGGCTTTAATTAGTTTTCTGACTGCCATGTTGAGAAACCTGAACCCACAGCATATCCACATGTGCTCAGCATATGATCCATGACCCTGCTTTTATGATGATCATGATGATGTTATACATTTAGTTGTGTCTGGTTCTTGTGGTTCTGTGGGCCAGATTTCCCCACATCTTCCAATCTTGCACTACTTCTTTGAGTTGTTCTATGCTCTTATGGTGCCCAGCCACTGTTAAGGGAAGCCACCCCTCCTAGAAGACTGAATATTTTTAGGAAATGTTTAAAAAAATTAGGATAAAATATTTCCCCTAAAAAAGAAATAAAAATATTAAAGGAAACAGAAACCCAGAAACCCATCTCCCTGCCCTGAGCAGATATTTTGTGCCCATTAAGAAAGATTGGACCAATCTATTTAGAAGACAAAAGACCTCCATCTCCAGGGTGATGGGATAAAGAATTCTATTAAGATATGACCCCCTCAGGACATAATAGGATTAACCCATCTAGCAGCAGAGCTCACCATGTGACACAATCACCTGGGGGACATTGCATCACCCAGCAAGCTTCAACCAAGCCTGGGACTCAGACAGCCTACAAAGTAAGCTGTGATTGCTACAACAACCAATAGAATGCATATTCTTGCACAGGAACAGGAAGTTCAAGGGCAAAGCCCAAGATAACTTTACTAAGTCTGCATTACTATTACTATTAATCTTCTCATCACTCCTTATTATCCATCCCCTCCCACTTGTGACTCTATGACTCTAACTTTGTCGTTTGTATCCTTACAATCTATATTGACTGTTTCCTAGTATGATTGGATTGCTTATTGTACCCTAAGACTATTATTAAGTGTTGTACTTGATGATTCTTGACTCTTGACGAATGTATCTTTTCTTTTATGTATACTGAAAGAATTTGCACCAAGACAAATTCCTTTTGTGTCCAATCACACTTGGCCAATAAAGAATTCTATATCTATTCTGTTCTGTTCTGTTCTATTCTAAGGTATATAAGCCATCAACTCTCAAGTCCATGTGTTCAGCTGTACCAAGACCATGTGCTTGATGGTTCTCTTCCATTAAACCATCTTTCCAATCAGCATTCATGTTTCCAGTATCTTTCTCCCCGTTTGGAACTGAAATGGATGGATAATTCTTCTAACAATTTTTTCTTTCTTCATTTATAATTCCTAAGGTCAGTTCTTAGACCTTAGCAGTGTTCCCAAGGAGAAACTAACAAACTAAACTCTTGTATTTTGATGGAAGTTACACCAAACTCTCTGTTTAGTATCTCCTGCAGTATTGGGGGATATGCTGTGTTAAATCAAGGGAGGTGGAAGTTTGAGGAGTCTGCCTGATGAGCCATTACAGCTCTGAACAGTGGGAGTTGAATGTCTTCCCATCCCTTCCACATTTATAATAAAAAATCTCAGACAGATTGAGGAGTAGCCAATCCCCCCCCCCATACACCTCCTTTGCTGTGTTTTCTGGCAAAACATAATTTGGCCATTATTATCAGTTAATTGTTCTACACACAACAGAGTCTATTCAATATGTTCCCCTAATATAAATTAATCTGACACAAATTTCATCTGGGGTGACTCTGAGTGGCATGGAAAGTTGGATAGGGAAGGGAAGCATGCAAAGTTTGTATATTTTTTTAAAAAATCAGAGTTAATTGATGTCAGCTGCAGGTCTGTCTGTGAAGTAGCTTGCAAGTGAGGTAGCTATTTTCACAGCTCTGCTGTAACCACTTGGAAGTCATTATGGATCTTTTGGGGTGGTGGAAGAAAATATTGGCTGCTAATTGCCCAGAAAAATGCTTTAGAATGGGGAGAGGTAATTTGTTCTACTTGGGTAAGAAGCTTTTACTCATTTTGCCAAATATCTCGGGCATAAACAGTGGCATTACTTAGTCTTGAAATGAATTTTACTTCAACAGCAGTTTTTTTTTGCTGTGCCGTTATTAATCTCCATTAACACGATATTAGTCCCACTATTGGTTTGAATAATTCCATTCCATCATTATTATCATTGCAATAATTTCATCCCTCTAGGACGAGTTGAACTTTGAAAGTATATTCTTAACTGTTAGTAATGGATTTTGATAATTTTAAATTGATTCATTCGATTCCTGCGGTCTGTGTTCCCCCTTCCAAACCTCATGCAAGATTTTAAGTGATTTATGAAATTTATTTGGGAAAGGGCTGACCTCTGGGATTGTCATGATCCATTGACAATAGGTAGTGTCATTATATTTAGTTCAACAGTTCTACCCCTAAAACCACTAGAAAGGGGAGAAAAAATTGAACTTTTCATGTTCAGCCCTTAAGAACCTGCTGTGGACGCTTTCAAATCATACTGATTTGGTCTGAAACTTCCTCTCCCAGTTATAGTTGCCTGGATGAAGAATATTTTTGAAAAAAAAAATGTATTTGGCTGATGGGAGGGACAACAGCTGAACGAAGGGACAAATTGCTGCAGTTAGAAGAGGAACAAGAAGTAAAAATATGAAATGGCAATTGGAGTGGAGACTAGGGGGAATTAGTCTAAGGATTGTTCTGAGAAATTAAAGAATGAAGTGCTACTTAATTCTGAAAGTGCCAGGGATGCACGAAATAATTGCTCCACTAGGCTCAAGGTAAAAGTCATTCACTAGGAATATGAAGAGTAATCTCTAGCTGCAAGAGATTTGTTAAGTTCTGTGCATGGGTGCAAGGAACGGAGATGAGGCAGTGAACAGTGAACTTCAACTCTTTATTAATCATCGTGAACAGAGCAAAAACCCTAGGGAAGCAGCAACCCTTTTATAGGGCAGGCTGCTGACCTATTAGCCAATGAGAACATGGAAGTGTTAAACCCTTGAACCAATGATAGTGGCTCGTTAACAGCCAATCAGATTCTCCAGAACGGACCAATCCGATATCGCCATTATTGGCCAATCAGAAGTGCAGGAATAGAACCCTGCTTTTTCTTTAAGCTTTGTTAAAACTTTATTTAAATACATTTATTAGTTCATAACACCCCTTCCCCCCAGGTTCCGTTTGAGGGGTGCGGTGATGTAATCCCTAAGATATGTAGGTTGTTTTAACTGTCTATTAAATTTGCGCTGTCCCATCGGTTCCCATCTGCAGTCCGGCTTCGGTGGGATGTTTTTGGACATATCTGGTACTGGCGGTTCCGCATTCTCACTGGACGACTTGGTACCGTTATTTCTGTCATTGTTGTTGTCCTCTGATCTTTGCGGGCTAGCCTCCGTTGAGGTATTCCTCTGTGGCTAGGACACTCCCCTCCCTGATTCTTCTTCATTTATCGCGCCCGGTTGCTGTCTTCCTTCGCTTCTGCTTTCCACCATCTCGAATTCGGTTTCTTCGACATCTCCTCCCCCCTCAGTTTGGGAGTCCCAGGAGTCACGGGAACTGGGTTGTAGCCTAGATCGAAGCTGATCTATATGACATTTCCATATTTTTCCATTGCAGGTTTGCACACGGTACGATCTGGGCCCGGTGGTTTGATTTACAGTTGCTTTGATCCATAATGGTTCGCCAGAGAGGTTTTTAGCGAAAACTAAGTTGCTTACCATGAACTCACGGCATTTTCCACTAGATCCACAGGTTTTCTCTGGCTTGTAGGAAGGGTGAAGCCCGACGAGGTGGGAACGGAGCTTGCGTCCCATCAACAATTCAGCTGGCATCTTGTTGATGATGCTGTGCGGAGTGATGTGTTGGAGTAAGAGTATTCTGTTTAGTTTGTCATCAATGTCCCCATAGTCCATCTTGTGGAGAGTTTTTTTAACAAATTGGACCATGCGCTCGGCCCTGCCATTGGCCACTGGGTGTGCCAGCGAGGTTAGCGCATGGCGGATACCCCGGTCCGCTAACTATTGTTCAAACACCAGGGCAGTGAACTGGGGTCTGTTGTCAGAGACCAGAACGTCTGGCAGTCCGTGCGTTGCGAATAGCCTGTTCAACTTTCGGATGACAGACTCCATTGTAGTATTCTTCATTTCGTGGATCTCAAGCCAGTTGGAATAGGCATCCACTGTTAGGAGGAACGTATGTCCTTTAGTAGGTCCCACAAAATCAACGTGGATGCAGGCCCAAGGTCCCTGGGGTGTTTCCCATTGTTGGAGTTGCTCTAGGTGGGGCACTGCTGACTTCTTGGCACTTTAAGCAAGTCTTTACCCAGGCTTCGATCTGTTTGTCGATGCCCGGCCACCACGCGTAGCTTCATGTGAGCGCTTTCATACGCACGATGCCGGGGTGACCGTCATGCAATGTTTTCAATACTGCTCGTTGTAACCACTCTGGGATGACGACTCTATCTCCCCAAAGGATGCAGCTTTTTTGCAAAAAAAGTTATGTTTGCCAGTTTCTGAAAGGGGTGAAATCGTCAGAGGTTTGTTCTATTGGCCATCCTCTTTCGACCCAGCTAAGAACTCGCGCCAAGACAGGGTCTCGTTTTGTTTCAATTGCAATGTCTCTGGCTGTTAGCGGTGGTGAATATAGCATTTCAATCTGGAGTGTTGTAAGGGTTGGAGCTGGGTCGTCGACGTTTCCGAAAGTGGGGCACGGCTCAATGCATCAACGTGGGGAATAGCTTTCCCCGGGCGGTGTTGTAATTTATAGTTGTACGCAGCTAAAAACTCCGACCAGCGAGTCATTCTAGGTGATAATTTATAGGGGGTTGGCTTATCTCCCGCTATAATCCCTAGCAAAGGTTTGTGGTCAGTAACAATAGTAAAAACTTGTCCATACACATATTCATGAAATCGTTTCACAGCAGATACAACAGCAAGAGCCTCCTTGTCGATCTGGCTATAGTTACGTTCAGCCTTTGATAAGGTCCTTGAAAAATAGGCAACAGGGGCCTCATTACCATTTGGTAACACATGACTCAACATGGCTCCTACTCCAAATGGTGACGTGTCACATGTAATTGTAAAAGGCAGAGTCTCGTTATAATGCATTAAAACAGCATCTGAGGTTAGTAAGTTTTTCACTTGTCGGAATGTGTGCTCCTCGCGGTGTCCCCAAACCCAGGTTGCTTTTTTGTCACGAAGTCTATGTAGGGGCTTAGCTACAGTCACTTTCTGGGGCAAGAAGATGTTGTAAACGTTAATGAGCCCCAGGAAAGCTTGGAGCTCAGTTTTATTTCTGGGTCTTGGGGCGTTTTTGATTGCCCTCAGTTTGCTGTTCGTGGGGTGGATGCCCTGTTTATCGATTAGGTACCCCAGGAACTCTACTTTTTCTGTACACAGTTGACATTTATTTTTTTTAACCTTAAGGCCAGAGTCTTTAAATTTCTGGAGAACCAATTTAAGCCACTTTTCTAGTATTTCTCTATTCGGGGCAGCAATTAAAATGTCATCAAAGTATGGCACGACCCCCTTGATCCCTTGCAAAAGTCTCTCCATCAGACTTTGAAAAATCCCTGGGGCTACGCTCACTCCGAATTGGAGTCGGTTGCACTTAAAGGCGCCTCGGTGCGTAACAATCGTCTGTGCCTCTGCAGTTTTTTTTATCTACAGGCAGTTGTTGGTAGGCCTGTGCTAAATCCAATTTAGCAAAGACTTTTCTGCCCCCCAGGGAATGGAGAAGGTGTTGTACCACCGGTACCAGATAAGTGTTCTGTTGAAGGGCGAAATTAAGGGTAGCCCGGTAGTCCCCACAAATCCTTAACGATCCATCCGGTTTGATGGGTGTTACAATTGGGGTTTCCCAACGAGCGTGGTCAGTTGGTTCTAAAACACCCTGGGCTATTAATTTATCGAACTGCTCGTCAATTTTTGGTTTAAGGGCAAAAGGTACCCGACGAGGCTTAAGGCAGATGGGGGCTACTTCAGGGTTAAGGTTAAATGATATCGGGGTCCCCTTGTACTTGCCTAGTTTGTCTGTGAAAACGTCCTGGAATTCCTGGACGATGGCCTCCTCCCAGTCTTCGTTTCTGGTTTGGTGAATGCCGGCTACCTCGATCCCGAGTGGGGCGAACCATTGAAGGCCTAACAAGCTAGGCCGGTCACGGTCGATGACGGTCAGTGGTAATGACGCAGTACGATTTTTGAATGATACTTGGACTTGGCTGGATCCAATGACCGGAATTCGGTTCCCCTGATAATCCTTGAATATGATTATTTGGGCTCTGAGGTCTTGACGCTGGACGGCAGGGATTAATTGTTTAAGAGTCTTCCAGGAAACCATCGAGAGGGACGATCCTGAATCGACTTCCATCACACAAGGCTGATTTCGATGGCGACCTTCACTCGGATCTTCTTTGCGTCTAGCGATGAGGCGTGACTGATTATAATGGTTTGGTGTGCCTCTTCTCTTCTCGATAAAATGGCTGATGTTTTGTTTCTGTAGGAGTGGTTGTTCCATTGGCGGTTCAAATGTTCCCAACTCACAGGGCGATTCTCTGTGGTCTGGCGGTAGTTGTTTCCCCTCTGAAGTGGGCTGGATCCTTGCTTGCTTCTACAGACCTTCCCGATGTGGCCTCTTTTCCCACAGAAATGGCAGAGCGCGTTAAGGAATTTGCAGTCTGATCGTAGTTAGTTTGCCCCACAACCCGCACAGTAGTCTTTTATTCCGCTGATGGCGTTGGTCACGTTCAGACCGGAGCCGGTTGACCTCCTCCTCATCACTTTCTGATGGCGATTCGAGGTCCTCATGGTGGGTCGCTGTTGTGTGCCTCTCTAGGCGAGGTGAGGTATTGCTAGTGAGTTGATGGAGCAGTGCGTTGGTGCAGCACATTCGGGCGGCTGACTTCCTGGTTGCTTCTGCTGCAGTAGCGTCCTTGATGACATCAGCAAGGTTGATGTCCCCTTTTGCCATGATCTTGCTCTGTACTGTCTGGTCATCTAATCCCAGAATTATTTGGTCTCTCAGAGCTTCTTCTACGTCTGTAAACCCACAGAGGCCTCCCAGGTTCCAGAGATCCGTGATGAAATCTGCAATGCTCTCTCCTTTCCACTGGTCCCTCTGGTAAAATTCATGTCTTCGGACAAGCGTTGGTACGGCGGGTGCATAGTGGGCCCGTAGAAGGGGCTCGAGGACGTCCCAGTCCATGGTTTTCACCTCAGCTGGTTTCGCTAGTGCCTTGGCCATCTTAAAGACGGCAGGCCCGCAATGGGTCAGGAACACTGCTCGCTTTTTCCCCATAGTGGCATCCATCAAGTTGTTGGTCTCCAGAAACATCTGGAACCGGTCTATGTACGAGTCCCAGTCTTCTTGTGCTGAGTCAAATGGAGCGGGTGATATGGTGCCACCGGACATGGTTCCGTTGTCGATGTGCCTTCAGCCATGTGCTCTGTTTGGTGCTCTGTGTTCAGTCAGCTCTGATGTCTCCGAATACCACCTTTGTCACCAGTGTTAAGTTCTGCGCATGGGTGCAAGGAATGGAGACCAGGCAGTGAACAGTGAACTTCAACTCTTTATTAATCATCGTGAACAGAGCAAAACCCTCAGGCAGCAGCAGCCCTTTTATAGGGCAGGCTGCTGACCTATTAGCCAATGAGAACATGGAAGTGTTAAACCTTTGAACCAATGATAGTGGCTCATTAACAGCCAATCAGATTCTCCAGAATGGACCAATCCGATATCGCTATTATCGGCCAATCAGAAGTGCAGGATTAGAACCCTGCTTTTTCTTTAAGCTTTGTTAAAACTTTATTTAAACACTTTTATTAGTTCATAACAAGATTAATACTCACAAGAGGTAGCCTATTCATATCTTATTAACGTTATTAAAATATCAGGGCCACTTTAATAATTGTCAACATTTTTCCTGTGCCTTTATTTCTGGAGAGCTAAGTTAGGCATTCCTATTTAATTTGTAGCATGAAATTTTCCTTGCCCAAGGTCTTATTTATTAACGTAAAAATATTACAGCTCTTAGTGTTTTCTCCTTGACATCAACTAGCTTTAACATTCCCATTTTATTGATAGTCTCTTTTGAGATGAATGTGTATTGAATGGAGAATATGTTTTAAGTATTATCTCTACTTAAAATTGTTATGAGCTTAAATGGACTCTGGAGGATGGT
Source organism: Hydrophis major (assembly GCA_033807585.1). NCBI lineage: Eukaryota > Metazoa > Chordata > Lepidosauria > Squamata > Elapidae > Hydrophis > Hydrophis major. The sequence goes on along the minus strand of JAUCBL010000070.1, from coordinate 621,145 downwards.
AGAGGACAGGAAGGCCTGGAGGAACATTGTCCATGGGGTCACGATGGGTTGGACATGACTTTGCAACTAGCAACAAGAATTGTTAATTGTAGATGAGGATCAATTAGCTATCGTAACTGCACAAACAACAGAGTACAGTGGTTCATTCCACTGGGTTTTAAGCCATTTGGCCTGTTTAGGAAAAGGATCAAACAAGAAGTTATTTTTTTGTCTTTATCCCAGATAATCAGGAGCCTTATGCTATCTAAGTCGAAAGTTAGAGGTTGATCAAAAGTTGTAGCCTACCAACTGATCAGGACAGTTCAATGCTCAATATAAGAAATAGCCTCTGTTTTAGCTTTATTGTAGTGAATCAATCTCATATGTATGTACATGGATGCACATGGATGATTCAGAATCCATTCTTACCATGTTCAAACAAGCCCTTAAAATCTGTTTTCTTCCTAGGATCTGGGTTAGAGGGAGTAATAGTCCCCAAGATCTGGGTTAGAGGGAGCAATGGTCCATAGGATCTGGGTTAGAGGGAGCAATAGTCCCCAAGATCTGGGTCAGAGGGAGCAATGGTGTTCTTTTACTAGATTGTTGATCTCTTCTGGTGCTTCTCTTTTGATGATTTAATGGTCTGTTTTTCTCACTGCAATAAGCCTTATTGGGACAGCCTCTAAATCTTAATAACAAACAAGCAAATATACATACTTAGCCAGAATAAGAGTACAAAAGAAAAGCTACAGCATAATACATGTTGCATTAATATATACTGTAAGCAATAGCAATAGCTATTTTTCATCTATCGCCACGTATGGCAGTTGGAATTGGGAAGCAGGAAACCAAATATTTACTTAACACCACTGACAATACTGCTGACCTACAAAGCGACCTTGAGTATGTGTGAGAATGGTCGAACAATTGGCAACTTCAAATCGCAACCAACAAATGCTCTGACTTATACATTGGCAACAAAAATCAGAATATTAAATACAAACTGGGCAGATACGACCTCGTAAATGACCCTCATTCTGTGAAGGATCTAGGAGTACTCATTTCAAAAGATCTAAGCCCCAGAGCTTACTGTAACAGCATTGCTAAAAAGGAATTAAGAGTTTTTTACCTAATTTTCTGAAGCTTCTTCTCCAGTAATATTGAACTACAAACCAGGATATACAAAACCTTCACCAGATCAATTCTCAAATACAGCTCATTTGCCTGGAATCCCTACTTCATAATGGACATTAATACAATTTAATGAGTCCAGAGGTATTTCACGAGAAGAGTATTACACTCCTCTGCTTGCAATAGAATACCTTATGCCACCAGGCTTTATATTTTGGACCTAGACAACTTAGAACCACACCGCCTACAGTCCGATCTAAGCTTAGTACACAAAATTGTCTGCTGCAGTGTCCTACCTGAAGCTGAAGTGTCAACGACTACTTCAGCTTCAATCACAATAACACATGGGCAAAAATAGATACAAGCTCAAAGTAAACCACTCCAAACTTGATTGCAGAAAATACGACTTCAGCAACAGAGTGGTCAATGCCTGGAACTCACTACCTGACTCTGTGGTTACATCCTCAAACCCCCAAAACTTTAACATTAAATTGTCTACCGTGGACCTCACTCCATTCCTAAGATGTCTGTAAGGAGGTGTACATATGTGCACCAGTGCGCCTACCATCCCTGTTCTACTGTTCTCATTTATTCGTACTCAATTATTATGTATATATTCATACTTGTTTATACTTATGTTTATATGTTATGTTCATACTTATACTTGTTTTCTCATACATGCTTGACAAACTAAATAAACAAATAAACATCCACAGAAATACTGGGTCTTAGATATTAGCTATTTTTTGCAGGGTCTCTCTAGGAATTCACTCCATTATGGACAAAATTGATTGAACAGAGTTAGTGTTTCCTGCCTGTACTTTGAAAAGAGGAAATAACACTAGAGTCTGTTTTGCACAGTGCTACATCTTTGTGAATAATTGAATTATCCGGATAATGTTTGAAAGGACAGGACTGTGAGCAATCTCAGGTTTGGCATTTATTTAGTGATTCACCTGGGTATTTGAAAACTGTTCTTTTATCACAGGCTAATGTCTTCCCACACCACATTGCTGCTTTCAGGGAAAGAGACTTTGAAAAATAGATCTCATGATATGTAAGAAAATCTCTGGAAATTAATTTTGTTTAGTGGGAAAGATAACTAATTCTGATCAACCCATGTTAGAAGAAGCAAAGTCAGTTGCAGGCACCTACTGATGATGGAGGTCAAACAACTCAAGTTAATTATCCATCTGGGAATAATTCTGTATAACTGGAAGAAGGAAGGGGTTTTGTATTTCAATTTAGCCACTATGAAAGCTTGATCAGTAAAATTATCATGAACAATTACCTTAAAATCTTCTGCAAAATGTACTATTGTTCTTAAGGATTGGTGTGCATGCTAAAGGCCAGTTTCAAGTTTGAAATTGAAGTTCAAATGTATGTGTGTGTGTGCATTTAGAACAGTAGTGGGATCCTACCTTAGTCGCTATCGGTTCAGTGGGTGATCGCGCATGTGTGCGCACACCTCTAATAAGCCAATCAGCTGAGAGGATGAAGAAACGAAAAGCTAGGAACGACCTTCCCAACCTCCCATGCACTTTTTGGTCTTTTATCTTCTCAGCTGATTGTTGGAGGCATTTTTTTTCCTCCTCTCAGCTGATTGGAGGCTTTTTTTTTTTTAAACTACCAGTTCTGGTGAACTGGTAATGATTTTTTACTATCGATTCACCTGAACCAGACCAAGCCAGTAACATAACACCATCTAAAAGCAGAGCTCACGACATTGTACAATCTCCTAAGGACATTGCATCACCCTCCAAACTTCAACCAATCTTAGCTCAGACAACCTATAGAGCCAGCTATGACCCCTACAACAGTCTGCTTCATCATTAAACCATCTTTCCAAGCAACCTCCATGTTTCCAGTATCTTTCTCATGGCTTGGAACTGAACCAGCTGGATATTTCTTCCAACATAAGTGTTAAGTCCCTGATTCAGTAAGTCTCCTAGGCAAGGCACTTTCCAACAAAGTAGAAAAGAAGAGAAATGTCTTCAAGTTGATTTCAACTCCAGTGACTTGATAGGTTTCTTGACAAAAACACATCAAATTGGTTGGTCATTGTCTTCTTTTGGATTCCCCCCCCCCTCCGAAGTGTATGCTTTGGTAAGGCCACACTTGGAATACTGCATTCAGTTTTGGTCACCATGACATAAAAAAAGATGCTGAGACTCTAGAAAGCATGCAGAGAAGAGCAACAAAGATGATTGGGGGACTGGGAGCTAAAACATATAAAGAACGGTTGCTGGAACTGTGTATGTCTAGTTTAATGAAAAGAGTGACTAGAGGAGACATGATAGCAATGTTCCAATATCTCAGGGGCTGCCACAGAAAAGAGTCATGCTATTCTCCAAAGCACCTGAGAGTAGGACAAGAAGCAATGGGTGGAAACTAATTAAGGAGAGAAGCAGTTCTCCTTAGAACTAAGGAGAAATTTCCTGACAGTTAGAACAATTAATCAGTGGAACAACTTGACTCCAGAACTTGTGAATGCTCCAACACAGGAAGTTTTTAAAAAGATGTTGGATTACCATTTGTCTGAAGTGATGTAGGGTTTCCTGCCTAAGCAGCAGGTTGGATTAGAAGACCTCCAAGGTCCCTTCCAACTCTGTTATTCTATTCTATTCTATTCTATTCTATTCTATTCTATTCTATTCTATTCTATTCTATTCTATTCTATTCTATTCTGCTCTATCCTACCCTACCTACTCTATTCTATTCCTGGTCATCTTCTATCCAATTCAGACAAGCTGGAAGACATGTTACCATTTCTTAAGCTCCTGTGCTCTGGCTTCAGTTCAACCTGTGTCTTATTTGAATTGTATATGCATAGTATTATTTGATATGGAATCAATATCAAAGTACTGATTGTTGGCCTAAGAATGGGCTGGCATTAATCTTCCTTTTAGGAGTGCTATGTTGATGTTTATTTGAAGTGCATCCAATATTTGTAAACTATAAATGCTCAGCCTTTGCAAGGGAATTCACTGGAAGCAATACTGTAGAAGACCATTACAACATATTTTTACTTGAAGTAAAAGAGTCATCAAACTATATGTACCATTAACAACTCACAAAACCAGAAAAAACAAATTACCCATGACAATAAGGAAACTTCAATCCCCCCCAAAAAAATCACTTTGGCGGAAAAACAAATCTGGTCACATTGCCAACTTCAAAAGCCAATACAAAAATTTATGCCAACAGATAAAAACTGAATGCACCAATTATCACATTAAACAAGAAGAAAACTTCTATGCACCAGTAACACCCACGCTTTCTACAATTTTGTAAACAACAAATTAAAAGACTCAAGGTTCATCCCACCCCTGAAAGGACCTAATGGTAAAGATTGCAATGACGACACCATTAAAGCCAACCTCTTTAACACATTCTTTGGCTCAGTATTTGTAAACAGCAATGGATCATGCCCAGTATTTCCTAGTCAAACCAAAGACAACTACAATGATCTAATACATATCGATTTTAAAGAAGACAATGTTGAAAAAGTACTACACATCTAAAACCATTTCTATCTATTGGACTGGACAGAATATGTGCCTATTTCTTAAAAAAGCTACCCACTGCCATAGCTGAACCTCTAAGCATAATCTTCGAAAAATCTTTCAGGACCAGCTCCTTGTCAAAACTATGGTCACAAGCCACGGTCATCCCCATCTTCAAAAAGGGAGACCCCAGCCTAATTGAAAATTACAGACCAATCTCTTTATGCTGCATCACCTGTAAAGTCATGGAATCAATTATTAACCAATCCATCATCCTCCACTTAGAAACAAACAACCTACTCTCTAATAAACAATTTGGTTTCAGGAAAAAAACTATCATATAATCTGCAACTCTTACACTGCAAAAACATATGGACTACACAACTTGATCAGGGAAAAGCAATAGACACAATCTACATAGACTTGTGTAAAGCCTTTGATTCAGTGGTACACGATAAACTCAAAATTGGAAGCGTCCTATCAAATTCCGTACCTGTCAATAGTGCTGTCCCCCAAGGCAGTGTTTTAGGACCAAATCTCTTCATACTCTATATAAATGACCTCTGTGATCATATTAAGAGCAACTGTGTTCACTTCAATGATGATGTAAAGCTATTCAACACCACAGACAATACTGCTATCCTTCAAAAAGACCATGAAAAAAATCAGAAAATAAAATACAGGCTGAATAGTCAAAACCTTGTTGATGATCCAAACTCCATCAAGGATCTTGGAGTAATCCTCTCTAATGACCTAGGTGCCCACTGTAACTATATAGCAAAAAAGGCATCAAGAGTTGTTAACCTAATCTTACATAGCTTTTTCTCTAGTAATATTACACTAATAACTAGAGCATACAAAACATTTGCTAGACCAATACTCGAATACAGCTCTTCAGTCTGGAACCCACATTATATATCTGATATTAACACAGTTGAGAAAGTCCAGAAATATTTCACAAGAAGAGTTCTCCACTCCTCTACTCATTGCAGAATACCTTATGCCACCAGACTTGAAATTCTAGACTTAGAAAACCTAGAACTATGCCGCCTTTAGTCTGATCTAAGTATACTATATAAAATCATACATTACAATGTATATCAATGAATACTTCAGCTTCAACCATAACAGCACAAGAGCAAACAATAGATACAATCTCAAGGTTAACCGCACCAAACTTGATTGCAGGAAATACGACTTCAGCAACAGAATGATCAATGTCTGGAATACTCTACCTGACTCCGTGGTTTCTTCCCCAAATCCAAAAAACTTTAACCCTAGACTGTCTACTATTGATCTCATCCCTTTCCTAAGAGGTCTGTAGGGGGCATGCATAAGTGCATGCATAAGCGCACCAATGTGCCTACCGTCCCTGTCCTATTGTTTTTTTTTTTCTTAAAGGTATCCATGTATTCATAACTATGTTCTTACTTTTCCCTATTATCTTGTAAGCAATTGACAAAAATAAATAAATAAAATAAAAAAATAAATTTCCTACAATGTAAGTGACATTTACAGCAAAACCTCTCCTCATTTAGTTAGGAAAAACCCCCGCAATGAATTAAATGAAGGTTAAGCATGCATTATGTATCTGGCAAGATATATTCTAAATCTTTAAAGATACAATCTACTACTGTCGTACAATAATTCAATGGATAAAAGTCAAAGCCAGCATTAGAATGGCTTTGAACAATAATTTACTGCAAGCCAGAAGAACCATCTAGCTCAATACCCATGGCAATTACATGTCTTTTAAAATAAATACGTGCAGAGCACAGCTATTTTTTAAGGCTGGTTGACAGATGAGGCTTTAGCTGTACTTGTGAAATTTATCATGGTAAATTAAGTTCAAATTTGCATCCAGTTTTGGTCACCATGGGATAAAAAAGATGTTGATACTCTAGAAAGAATGCAGAGAAGAACAACAAAGGTGATTAGGGGACTGGAGGCTAAAACATATGAAGAACGGTTGCAGGAACTGGGTATGTTAAGTGTGGAGCATGGGTGTGAAGAATGGAGACGAGCCAGTGAAATAGTGAACTTCAACTCTTTATTTACATGGTGTGACAGCTCAAACTGGATGGCTGCTACAGCCTTCCTTATATAGGCAACTTATTAACTATTCAACCAATGACAACCTGGGAGCGCTAGCTCTGTTGACCAATGAGAACGGCTTGCTAATGGCCAATCAGATTCTCCTGAATGGACCAATCTGATCTCGCCATTTAACAGCCAATCCGAAGTGCAGGGCTAGAACCCTGCACTTGACTTCAAGCTCTAGATAACTTTATTAAACATTTATTCATTCACAACACCCCTTCCCCCCGAGTTCCATTTACGGGGTGCAGTCACGTAGTCCTTGAGGTAGGACGGTTGTTTTGTTAGTCTTTTTGATTTTCGCTGTGCACCCGGTATTGGGTTCCCCTCCTGTTGAGGTAGGGCATTGTTTGGCGAAAGGGGTGCCTCTGATTCTGAGTTCGCATTTTCATTGTCACCAACATCTTCGGTATCATCCTGAGGTGAACTCACTCCCATCCCTGATTCCTGTTCTCGCGTTTCTGTTCTGCTATCGTTTCCTTCAAAAAGTTTTTCTGCTAATTGAAGTTCATCTTCCTCTGTATCTCCCCCCCCCTCAGTTTGGTTATTAGGGGGTTTGGAGATGCCTGACTGCAGCCTTGATCGTAGTTGATCGATATGGCGCTTCCAAAGTCTATCGTCAGGGCATTGTACAAGGTATGATCTCGGGCCGATTACATGGACCACAGTCGCTTCTACCCACAACGGATCGCCCGATAAGTTTTAGCGAACACCAAATCGCCTACCTGGAAGGTATGGCATTGGCCGCTGCATCCGAGTGGTTTCTCCAGTTCGTACGCTGGGTGTAACCGGTCGAGGTGGGAGCGGAGCTTTTGTCCCATTAGCAGCTCGGTGGGAGTTTTGTTGGTGATGCTGTGAGGAGTGATATGCTGTAAAAAGAGGATTCAGTTTATCTTCTCTTCGATGTTGTCATAGTCCACTTTCTGCAGCGTTTTTTGATGAATTGTACCATGTGCTCGGCCCTTCCGTTGGCCACAGGATGCACAGGCAAAGTGAACGCATGTCGAATACCGCGGTCCGCAAGGTACTGCTCAAAGGACAGCACGGTAAATTGGGGCCCGTTGTCGGATACCAGAACGTCTGGTAATCCGTGGGTTGCAAACAGTCTTTCTACTTTTTTAATGACCGCTTCGGTTGTCGTGTTCCTCATTTGGTGGATTTTGAGCCAGTTCGAGTAGGCATCTATGGTTAACAAGAAGGTGTGGCCTTTGGTCGGCCCAGAAAAATCCAGATGGATATGGGACCAGGGTCCCCGCGGTGTTTCCCATTTGGTTGGGATTGTCTTTGGTGGAGCGTTGCTTACTTCCTGGCAACTATGACAAGTTTTGACCCACGACTCAATTTGCTTGTCGATGCCTGGCCACCACGCGTAGCTTCATGCAAGGGCCTTCATGAACACGATGCCTAGGTGGCCATCGTGCAAGGTTCTTAGTAGTGCTTGTTGGAGTCGTTCTGGGATAATGACTCTATCGCCCCAGATGATGCAGCCCTTTTGAGAAAACAACTCTGTTTGTTGACTTTTGAATGGTGCAAAGTCGTCTGATACTTGGTCCAATGGCCATCCGCATTCCACCCACATGAGGACTCATGCTAAGGCGGGGTCACATTTTGTTTCTCTCATGATATCACGGGCAGTTAATGGCGGTGTACAGAGTGTCTTGATCTGCAACGTTGTCATTGTTGGCACAGGATCGTCAGCAGTCTCTGGAAGCGGTGCACGGCTCAACATGTCGGCATGGGGAATAGCTTTCCCGGGGTGGTATTGCAGCTGATAATTATAAGCAGCCAAGAATTCTGACCAGCGAGTCATCCTGGGAGATAATATATAGGGGGTTGGCTTATCCCCAGCTATTATTCCCAGCCAAGGTTTGTGGTCAGTCACTATAGTAAAAGCCCGGCCGCACACGTACTCATGAAATCTTTTGACAGCCGACACAATTGCAAGGGCTTCTTTATCAATCTGGCTATAATTTTGCTCAGTTTTCGAGAGTGTATTTGAGAAATAGGCAACAGGGACTTCGCTACCATTAGCCAATACGTGGCTCAAAATGGCGCCCACTCCGAAAGGCGATGCATCACACGTGATATTTAACAGTAAGGTTTCATTGTACAGCATTAGTACAGCGTCAGAAGTCAGTAGTTTTTTCACATTACGGAAAGCCTGCTCTTCTCTATGACCCCATACCCAAATTGCTTTTTTGTCCAGTAGACGATGTAAAGGTTCAGTGACAGTCGCCTTGTGCGGCAAGAATACGTTATAAAAATTGATGAGGCCTAGAAACGCCTGGAGGTTGGCCTTATTCCGGGATCTGGGAGCATTTTTTATTGCTCTCAATTTGCTATCTGTAGGGTGAATACCCTGACTGTCAATTAAGTACCCTAAAAATTCGACACAATTTGTACACACCTTACACTTATTTTTCTTCACCTTAAGGCCTGCGTCTTTGAATTTCTGGAAGACCAATCTTAAACGATCCTGTAAAATTTTTGAAGTAGGGACAGCAATTAATACATCGTCAAAGTAGGGGACAATGCCTTTAATCCCTTGTAAAAGTCTTTCCATCAGGCTCTGAAAGATCCCCAGGACTACACTCATTCCAAATTGGAGCCGCATACATTTAAAGGCACCTCGGTGCGTCACGATCATCTGTGTCTGTGCCGTTTTTTCATTGACCGGCAGTTGCTGATAAGCCTGAGCTAAGTCTAGTTTAGCAAAGACTTTTCCGTCCCCCAGGGAATGGAGGAGGTGTTGCACCACCAGCACTGGATATGGGTTTTGCTGCAGGGCGTGGTTCAGGGTGGCTCGGTAGTCCCCACAAATTCTAATCGAACCATCCGGCTTAATGGGTGTCACGATTGGGGTCTCCCAGGGAGAGTTATTGGTTGGTTCTAACACTCCCTGGGCTATTAACTTATCAAGCTGTTCGTCGATTTTCGGCTTTAGTGCGAACGGAACTCGACGAGGCTTAAGGCGGATGGGAGGTATTTTTGGATTAAGGCTAAATGATATCGGGATCCCCTTGTACTCGCCTAGCTTTTCCGCGAAGATGTCCCTGAATTCATGGACGAGGTCTTCCTCCCAGTCACTGCCGCTGATTCAGTTAATGCCTGCCACTTCAATGCTGAGTGGTGCGAACCATTGGAGGCCTAACAGGCTAGGCTGGTCCTTGTCGATCACAGTCAGGGGTAAGTACGCTGTGTCGGCCCGCAATGCATAAGGAATACCGCCCGTTTCTTCCTGGTTGTGGCATCCTTCAAATTATTGGTTTCCAAGAACATTTGGAAATGATCCATGTAGGACTCCCAGTCTTCTTGCGCTGGGTCGAACAGAGCGGGTGGTACGACGCCACCGGACATGGTTCCGCTGTTGTGCGTTTCAGCCACGTGCTCGGTTGTCTTCTTTGTTGTTTAGTCAGCTCTGACGTCTCCACATCCCATCCTCGTCGCCAGTGTTAAGTGTGGAGCATGGGTGCAAAGAATGGAGACGAGCCGGTGAAATAGTGAACTTCCACTCTTTATTTACAGGGTGTGACAGCTCAAACTGGATGGCTGCTATAGCCTTCCTTATATAGGCAGCTTATTAACTATTCAACCAATGACAACCTGGAAGCGCTAGCTCTGTTGACCAATGAGAACGGCTTGCTAATGGCCAATCAGATTCTCCTGAACGGACCAATCTGATCTCGCCATTTAACAGCCAATCCGAAGTGCAGGGCTAGAACCCTGCACTTGACTTCAAGCTCTAGATAACTTTATTAAACATTTATTCATTCACAACAGGGTATGTCTAGTTTAATGAAAGGAAGGACTAGGGGAGATATGATAGCAGTGTTCCAATATCTCAGGGGCTGCTACAAAGAAGAGGGCATCAAATTATTCTCCAAAGCACCTGAAGGTAGAGCAAGAAGCAATGGGTGGAAACTCAACAAGGAGAGAAGCAACCTAGAACTAAGGAGAGATTTCCTGACAGTGAGAACAATTAATCAGTGGAACAACTTGCCTCCAGAAGTTAAAAATGCTCCAATGCTGGAAGTTTTTAAGAAGTGATTGGACAACCATTTGTCTGAAATGCTATAGGGTTTCCTGCCTAAGCAGGGACCAGAAGACCTCCAAGGTCCCTTCCAACTCTGTTATTCTATTCTATTCTAAATGAAGGCATATGAAACAACTACGATTCTTCTCCTTCAATGGAAAATTCTATTAATCTACCTGCACAATATATAAAAATAAAAGGACTTGTGATGATTTGGGGAGAGTTATATTAAAATTGAAAAACTTTACATATTTGATGTTTCTTTTTCTTTTAAATATACAAGTTACAACAATTCATTTAGTGACCATTCAAAGAACAGAAATAAATAATGCCCCAAACAGTCAAAATCTCTCTTCACTCCTGAGGCTTCTGGGAGCTTTGAGATTGCTTCTCACCTGGTCTCATTTAAAAGGTTTTGAGGATAAACTCCCTTTTCCTCAGGCTTGTTGAAGGAAATAACTTTATAATAAGTCACTGTAAAGAAATAATTTAATGCTGTTGCTTTCACATTTGGAATTCAGTATAAAAGAAAACCACCTCAATTCCTTGGTCAATTGAGAAAGCTCTTATTTAGCTGAATAAGAAAGCTGTGTGGAAAAGGCCTGGAATCTCTGGCAATTAAAATAACAGAATATACAGAAAGGAAGAATAACACTTAGAGAGATACAATTGCTTTTTCTTAAAAATAAAGAAGTAAAGATTATTATATTTTTAGAAAGAGCTAAGGATTCCTGAACAAAGTGCACTTGCTTCCTCTTTACTTCAGCTTCACAAATCCTTCATTGATTTGATCCTCAGGTATTGTTTATAAAAGGAGAAATATCGTTCATTTTTATTTAGTTTGCAATTTAAAAGAGGCATTAAAAAGATCATATTTGCCCATATCCTTTTCCTAGTGCATTAATTTCTTTCTACATGCAATAGATTTAATTTATCAGCCAATTCAGATTTGCAATATTTTTTTTCCCTAAGATGCAATTATTTTCCCATATTGAACTGCATTACAAAAGACTACAATGCAACATTTAAGCACGTCCCACTTCATGTACTGGAAGTCAATTTATATTCAGTTCTGGGAAGAACAAATCTGTTTCATTCAGTCATGAACCCTGGAATGGAATGGAATAGAAGAATGGCACGGTGTGGCGTGGCGTGGCGTGGCATGGTGTGGTGTGGCGTGGCATGGCATGGTATAGCATAGCATAGCATAGCATAGCATAGCATAGCATAGAATTTGAGGGATATGGTAGCCTTATTGTTCAATGTGGATTTTTTCTTTCTTTTTCTCATGTTGTATGGGTGACCATGGTGTATGGATGAGATTCAGAAGTCACACGGTAAGTTCCTGAAACTTTTACTGAGTCTTTACTATAAAAGAAAAAAAAAAGATAATTGTAGAAAGAGTAGTCATACAAAAGTCCTTTGTGCCAAATGAATCTTGAGTCAAGGAAGTGATGCCAAATGAACAGGCAGATGGAGCGGAGATAAAATATCTGACATAAAATGGATCATGGAGAGAACAGGAGGAGACAAGAAAGTTTATATTGGCTATAGTGATTAGCTCTGTTTAAGACCATGGGAATCACGTCAGTATGTGGAACCCATTAAAGTTAATGGGTGTAGCAGAATATTTGGGTTAATCTTCTGAGGAAACTTTACACTGTACAGAAAGCTAAGATTAAAAATTGAATTCTGAGAAGCAGAGCACTTCAGAATAGGAAAGGGAGCAAGACAATGATGTATGGGTCCCCACCCTGTAGTTTTTAATTATGGAAAGAAACAGCTTAGAATAAAAATATCAACAGTTTGTGGTGTGCAGATGACATCTCCTTGATAGCTGAAGGTTAGAAAGAGGCTTAGTATGAAAGTAAAAAAGAAAGAAAATATAGCTTGAATTAAATAGGGAGAAAACACCAGAAATGCCAACAAGATCCCTAGTAAACTTACAGTGGTTGTAAGTGAATATGAGAAAAGTGGATGATCTTTTTCCCTGTTTGGACCCGAGAATAAATGAAGACAAACAGAATGCCAGAGAAATGAATAAACATTTATACTGGAGAGAAAGGCATCGGCAAGTGTAGTTAAAAATCAAGTCATTTCAATGACAATAAAATCTAAATAGTTAAAACAAGCTTGTGTCCATGGCTGTGAAGACATGATACTTCCTGGAAGATTCTAGAACAATACACATGTTTAAACTACAGATTTGGAAACAATTTCTAAGCATGCCAATCAGTTTATCCTGATCCAAATGAAAGTCAGCTGCTTGCTTGAAGCAATGATGAAGAAGTAGAAACTTGTGTACTTTGGACATGGGATGTGAGCAGATAGTAGACTTAGAAGAATTTCAGCATTTGACAAGAAAGGGAGAACAATGGATAAAGAAGATGGAAAGGATCAAAGTGTGGACATAAACCTTCCAAATATTTTTCTGTGAAAGCCTTTGATTTTTATGCATTCTTGATGGAACCGAAACTCTTTGAGAGAGCAAGGCTTAAGGTATAGATGGGATAGCTATCACAAGTGGTTCCTTTATTTCAAGCTCTATTTTGAGGTCTTCTGCTTTAGGGCTCACAGTTTGAGATGGTGGAAGTATCATCCCATACATCTAGTTGCTTCCACTAGCAGACAAAGCTTATGTAGAAATTCAGCACATACCCTGTCCTAGAAAAATGAAATATTTTTGAGGATTTTTTTTTTTTTAAAAAGGCAGAATATTATATTTTCCAAAAGGAAGAAATGGAAACATGTTTTTTTAGAGGGAGAAAGCAGCCTCCACCTTCCTTAATAGTCCACAGCAGATGTCAGCATTTGTAAAAGATAAAGAGACAGATAGTTCTCTTCATAAGCAAATACCCTCACCTAAGATCCAACAGTGGTAGGATTAGCCCTCAGCCACACTAGGAATTGCCCAATGCCCTTTCATTGCATCATCACAGCAGTTCAAACTTCAATCAAGGCTAAGAGTTCAGACAGCCTATAGACCCTGCTATATAACCCTGCTATATAACAGCCTATAGACCCTGCTACATAACCCCTACATAGCCCCATGGGAGTCTGACAACAGCCAATAGAATGTATGCTCTTGCACAGGAACAGGAAACTCAAGTGCTAAGCTCAAGAGAAGGTATAACACCTCCTCATTCTTAATTCCATGTGGTCAGCTGCCCAGAACTCATGTGGTTGTGCTTCATCATCTTTCCAATCAGCGTCCATATTTCCCATGTCTTTCTTCTGGCTTGGAACTGAACCAAATGGATATTTCTTCCCAAACTTATATAGTAAGACATATTATGATTATCGGAGCTCATATTTAGACCTTTCAAGTTCAGTTGGCTGCCTTATCACAGAAATACAATAATCAAACCATTGCATTCCAGAGTTGAAAGGGGTTATTTAGGCCAGTGGCCTCCAACCATTTCAGCACCAGGGATTGATTTTGTGGAGAGAGGTTTTTTCCATAGACTGGAAGAGTGTGTGGTTTTCGCATTCTGCCTGCATCCCGTGGATGCGGCTTCGTTTGTTTACGTGGCCTGGTTTCTGGCATGCCACGACCCAATGCCAATCCACTGACCAGGAGTTAAGGGCTTCTGATTTAGGCCACCAAGTCTAATTCTAGTAGCTGTGATACTAAGAATTCAGTTTAAAGCATCTTGGCCCAGCTGAATATCTAGCAAAGGGGAGCTCATTGCATCCCTTGGTAGCTCATTTTGCCGCTAAGCTACTTTTATTCTCAGGATGTTTTGCCTTCCTCAAGTTCTTTCATTATTGCTTTCTGGAAAATTGAAGTGAAAGTGTCCTTCTGCTAATACAGGAGGTAATAAATAGCCATCAGTATTTGATGAACATTCTCTCCAACTCTCCATTAAGTTTTAAATTTAAAAAAAAGTTGAACAATTCTGGCTAAAAGATGAACCCAGTGCTATCCATGTCAACTCATAAAACATTCTTATGCCTGTTTTAGTAGTTGCAATGCCAGTATGTCACCTCTAATAAATCCTTTGAAGTTTTTTGAAGTTTGGCTCAAGAATCATGACTTAATTAGGGCAATTGCTGGAATCCCGACAATCCACTCCAATGAAATAAAGATCTGTTACTGAGTATTAAACAGGGTTTTAGATCAACAATGAATTCACCTAATAGATATCAGGGTGTGATGAACTTTTACAAAAGGTGTGACAAACTTTTACAAAAAGTGAATAGAATAGAATAGAATAGAATAGAATAGAATAGAATAGAATAGAATAGAATAGAATAGAATAGAATAGAATAGAATAGAATACTTTATTGGCCAAATTGATTGGACACACAAAGAATTTGTCTTGGTGTAAATATTCTCAGCATACATAAAAGAAAAGATACATACGCCAAGAGTCGACAATCATAAGGTACAAAACTTAATGATAGTCATAGGGTATAATAAGTAATCAAATCATACTAGGAAACAGTCAATATAGATCGTAAGGATACAAGCGACAAAGTTATAGTCATACAGTCACAAGTGGGAGGGGATAGGTGATAAGGAGTGATGAGAAGATTAACAGTAATAGTAATGCAGACTTTGTAAATAGTTGGACAGTTTTGAGGGAATTAGTTGTTTAGCAGAGTGATGGCATTCAGGGGAAAACTGTTTTTGTATCTAGTTGTTCTGGTGTGCAGTGCTCTGTAGTGTCATTTTGAGGGAAGGAGTTGAAACAGTTTATGCCCGAGATGTGAGGGGTTTGAAAATATTTTCACAGCCCTCTTCTTGACTCATGCAATATACAGGTCCTCGACTGAAGGCAGGTTGATAGTAATTGGGGTTTTTTTTGCAGTCCTAATTATCCTCTGAAGTCTGTATCCTGTTGGATTGCAGAACCAAACCCGACAGTTATAGAGGTGCAGATGGTAGACTCAATAATGCCTAAAATTTTGATAAACATACCCTAAAAACTGCTTTATTTAGCACCATATGGACAAAAGGTTGCTTTTAATACAGTATTATAATACAGCTCCCTTGGACACCAACATTATTTTTTTTATAAATAACCATGTCCATGTTTAGACCCATAACACAACTATTTCCTTAATGTGCAGCAATTATGGCATCTCAGATTTTACAAATTCTAACTTTTGTCATTTCCATTTTGGAAGGATCACAATACGCTATTTGTTATATCATTGATTCAGCAGGGTGCTACTTTGTTAGAAAATGTGAATTTTTCTTCTTCCTTTTTTATAAATGCCTGCCAAATATAATGAGCTACACAAGATAATAACTCAGAAACAAATCATAACAAATGTTAGCAATTAAAAAAAATCCAAATCGTTAAAATACCAGTGTGGATTTTTGAGAATAGAAAAGCAGGTTTTATGTCTATTGATCGGGATGGCAGCTTATCCGGTGCTGGTGGTACAACACCTTCTCCATTCCCTGGGGGGCAGAAAAGTCTTCGCTAAATTGGATTTAGCACAGGCGTACCAACAACTGCCTTTAGATAAAAAAACAGCAGAGGCACAAACGATCGTTACGCACCGAGGCGCCTTTAAGTGCAACCGACTCCAATTCAGAGTTAGCATAGCTCCAGGGATTTTTCAAAGTTTGATGGAGAGACTCTTGCAGGGGAATCAAAGGGGTCATACCATACTTTGATGATGTTTTAATTGCTGCCCCAAATAGAGAAATACTAGAAGAGCGTCTTAAATTGGTTCTCCAGAAATTTAAAGACTCTGGCCTTAAGGTTAAAAAAAATGAATGTCAACTGTGTACAGATAAAGTAGAGTTCCTGGGGTACCTAATCGATAAACAAGGCATTCACCCCACCAATAGCAAGCTAAGAGCAATCAAGAACGCCCCAAAACCCAGAAATAAGACTGATCTCCAAGCTTTTCTGGGGCTTATTAATTTTTACAACATCTTCCTGCCCCACAAAGCGACTGTAGCTGAGCCCCTACATAGACTTCTTGACAAAAAAGCAACCTGGGTCTGGGGGCACTGAGAGGAGCACGCGTTCCGACAAGTGAAAAACTTATTAACCTCAGATGCTGTTTTAATGCAGTATAACGAGACTTTGCCTTTAACAATTACATGTGACGCGTCACCATTTGGAGTAGGAGCCATTTTGAGCCATGTGTTACCAAACGGTAGTGAGGCCCCTATTGCCTATTTTTCAAGGACCCTATCAAAGGCTGAACGTAACTATAGTCAAATCGATAAAGAGGTTCTTGCTGTTGTATCTGCTGTGAAATGGTTTCATGAATATGTATATGGATGAGGGATGGCCAATAGAACAAACCCCTGACGACTTCACCCCCTTCAAGAACCGGCAAACAGAACGTTTTTCGCAAAAAGGCTGCATTCTATGGGGGGGATAGAGTCGTCGTCCCAGAGAGGTTACAACGAGCAGTATTAAAAACACTGCATGAGGGTCACCCTGGCATCGTGCGTATGAAAGCACTCGCACGAACCTATGCGTGGTGGTCGGACATCGACAAACAGACCGAAGCCTGGGTAAAGACTTGTTTAAAATACCAAGAAGTTAGCAGTGCCCACCTAAAGCAACTCCAACAGAGTGGAAAACACCCCAGGGACTGTGTTCCCGCATACACATTGACTTTGTGGGACCTACTAAGGGACATACGTTCCTCCTAACAGTGGATGCCTATTGCAACTGGCTCGAGATCCATGAAATGAAGAGTACTACAACCGAGTCTGTCATCCGGAAATTGAACAGGCTATTCGCGACGCATGGACTGCCAGACGTTCTGGTCTCCGACAACGGACCCCAGTTTACCGCTCTACCTTTTGAACAATACTTAACGGACCAGGGTATTTGCCAGGCGTTTACTTTGCCAGTGCACCCTACGGCTAACGGAAGAGCCGAGCGCATGGTACAATTTATTGAAAAAAAACCTTCTACAAAATGGACTATGGGGACATTGAAGATAAAATAAACAGAATACTCCTTCTCCAACACATCACTCCGCACAGCGTCACCAGCAAGACTCCAGATGAACTATTGATGGGACGCAAACTCCGTTCCCACCTTGACCGGCTTCACCCGTCTTACAAGCCAGAGAAACCCTTTGGATCTAGCGGAAAATGCCGCGAGTTCAAGATAGACGACTTACTTTTCACCAGAAACCTTTCCGACGAACCATTGTGGGTCGAGGCAACCGTAATTCAAGCCACCAGACCCAGGTCATACCGTGTGAAAACCTGCGATGGAAAAATATGGAAACGCCATATAGATCAGCTTCGCTCGAGGCTACAACCCAGTTTCCACGACTCCAGTAACTCCCAAACTGAGGGGGGAGGGGATGTCGAAGAAACTGAATTTGAGATGGTGGAAAGCAGGAGCGAAAGAAGTCAGCAATCGGACGTGACAAATGAAGAAGAATCAGGGAGGGGAGTGTCCTCGCCACAGAGGAACACCTCAACAGAAGCAAGCCCGCAAAGATTGGAGGACAACAACGAGAACATTAGCGGCACCGAGTCATCCAATCAGGATACGGAACCACCGGTACTTGATTTGCCCAAAAACGTCCCGCCGAAACCAGATTACAGACAGGAACCGGTGGGACAGCGTAAATCTAATAGACAGTCAAAACAACCTTCATACCTCAGGGATTACGTCACCGCACTCCTTAAATGGAACCCGGGGGGAAGGGGTGTTATGAACTAATAAAACACTTAAATAAAGTTTTATCAAACCTTTAGAAAAAGCAGGGTTCTAATCCTGCACTTCTGATTGGCCAATAATAGCGATATCGGATTGGTCCATTCAGGAGAATCTGATTGGCTGTTAACGAGCCACTCTCATTGGTTCAAGGGGTTAACACTCCACGTTTCTCATTGGTTACTAGATCAGCAGCCTGCCCTATAAAAGGGCTGCTGCTGCCCTAGGTTTTTGCTCTGTTTAGAATGTTTAATAAAGAGTTGAAGTTCACTGTTCACTGCCTTGTCTCCATTCCTTGCACCCATGCGCAGAACTTAACACAAATATTGTGCTAAAATTGTCTGTATTTCTTTATTTGGCTTTTTTCTTCATCTTGCTATCTAGAACATGGATTTTCTGATTGTTTTTTGCATATCTGATAGGCATTAATTGATTCACTTTGAAGGTCAGAACTGCATCTATCAATTGGTTGCCTAGAGTTTCATCCTTAATAATCTACTGAATTATTTTAGAATGTATTTGTGGAATTTTCCCACCTTCAGGCAACAAACATGTCCATTTCTTGTGGCCAATTTAAAGCTCGATAAATCTTAAAATATTGTATGAAGTTGTTTACTGATTGTAAGATAGCAGAGATGTCATACTAATGTAATCTCAGATTTTTGCATTACTAAAAATAGGATGTGTTACATTCTGTTCAGAACAAAATATTCCTATAGGATATATCAGAGTTCATTACAAATGCCAGAAGCTTAGCATTCTTCAATTGTTTAAAAACCTATCACTCCCCCTCCTGCCCCTGTAAAATATTGCTCAAAAGGTCTTTTGATCTGTGGTTAAACTGCATTAAAAGACAAATATGCAATTTGGATTAGTACCATGAAGTTTCTTTGATATTTTAAAAATAACCAACACTCAGATATTTCAAAAAGAAATGGTTATGAATGGAATTGGGCTTTATAAAGTGGCAACATACTGTGTAGATAAGCTACCATATAATTTTTACTCTTTGGTATTATGCGTACATATTGATTTTATATAAATGTCTCTTCCTACTTAGTTCCTGAAATACGGTATTGTTTATTTTCTAACATGTTGTCTTTGTGGATTCTTTGAGTAGAATGGACCAGATGTAGCTAGATTGGGATTGGAGATTTCCATGAATTATTACAGTTACAATTACTTAATCCAAGAACCCGTTGAAGCAAGACATTAGCAAACCTCTTCCATATTATGTAATCTGCATAAAAAACATATTTGAAGTCAATTTTTATTGAATTCTGAGAAAGCACCTTGTCTTCCTAATTGAGCGGACAGTTTAACCAGAATTTTCTAAGTAAAATTAACTGTTGATGCCAGTCAGATTGTTCTTAGTGAAGCTTTGGATTGGCCTTTCCAAGTTGAAGAAGTAGTTTCTATACGAGAAATATTACCCTGTCATCTATCTTGTAAATTGTTCTAGAGCTACGACCTTCTTTGCCACAACAGATTAATGGAGTCAGGGTACCTGAGTGGAGCTGAGTATTTACTGGCAGGATGCCCTTCCTGACACCTAAGCAGAGTTTGCAGTAAATATTTTCTCTTTGTGCCCTCATAGAGAAACATCTGTCGCTGCCTAGGATTGAACTCTCAAGTTTCCGAATGGGAGGTGAGCAATTCATCTCTATGCCACTGTGCTACTCACTCATTGTTATATATACCCCTTCTTTAACCTAACATCCATTGCTACTCACACTCAGAAATAACAGTAATACTGTTTTAGACAATTGCAACTTATTTCTTTCATGAAATATTCAGTGATTGGGAAAGTGTTTTATTCTATAATGCAGAAACTCTGTAAAAGTGAACACAGCACTGTAGATCTGATCAATTGTGACAAAAATGTGACATATTATATGCTGTCTCTAAAGGCTGGGCTAAAAGAAGTTGATCCTCATTGACACAATGTGTTTTTTGCTTGAAGCCAACTGAAGCCAATTGTGAATTCATGAATTTTTACTTGAATTTTATGCATAAATCTGCATGGGTTTGCTTAGGCTCTTCATCCTATAGTTCTTTCAAAGGCATTGTCTTGACAACTTTCTTTTCTTCCTTTGTAAATAATACAGTACATTCATAGAAGTTAAGATTACTTCTACCATTGTAGTTACAAGTCTCTCTCTCCATTCCTTAAAAAATGTATCAAAATGATTTATATTTCACATTCTTATCTGTCAGTTTGTAAAATCCAATTCAAAGACAGATTTTCCCCACTGCCTGAACCTTCACTTTCTTCTCAGTTCTAATTTCTGACATTATAAAACTCAAGGCTCTGTTGTTAGTTTGGAATACTAAACAAATGGTATTACCATGAAGGCATCATTTATTAATTTAATTCCTCCCTCTAAAATCTTTTAGCATTTTTTTGCAAAAAAAAAAAAACACCCTTAATCAATTTATAATTGTTAAATTAAATTCTTTAGCTTTTTGCCATCTGTTTCTATTTCTTAGTTATTAAGCTTGTAGCTGATTTTTCTTTTGTTCAAAGACAAAAGGTAAACTTACCAAGTAGCTTTTCAAACCTGTCATTTTGAGCATTTCTAATATTCTTAATGTAGTTAAATTGGTAATTTTCAAAAGGGATTAGAAAGTGATGTTAGCAAATTCAGTGTATTTAAAAGGCTTCTCCATCATAACTGAGAGTTTGATCATTCACTACATCTCTTGGCACTCAAACCCCAGGGAAGCTATTGTACTGTGGCCACTTAATGTGGAGCTGCCATTTGTACACAATAAGCTGATTTCCCACTCTCTCCTTATTGAGAGATATTATGGGGCCCAGTCTACTCAGGGATCATTTGGTCTTTGTCACCATCACTGTCTCCACTAAATCAGAGATAATTCACCGTTGTTCATCTAGAAATGCAGATTTATTTATTTATTTTTTTGAAAAGAATTTTATTGATTTTCTACAAACAAACAAGACAACAAAACATTAAAACATCAACTCTCTTATGTACATAGAGTGTGTCGGTTGGTTCATCAGTTTTGTGCATTCATTTTGTAGTCTCAATTACAGTTATGTAACATAACAACTCATATTGTCAATCCAAACTTATATATCCTAATATCACTATTAAAAAATCATTTGACTATATTTTTAATCATTCATGCTTTTTGAGATAACAATAATTTAAATAGTTTATTCTATAACAAATCATATAATCATACCAAATCTATCCTAAAAACACTTTATAAATATAATGTCAAATAACAAAGGCGAAAGAAAAAATAGATATTCCTTACTGTCTAACATTCTAAATATTCTATTATCGTATTTTGTCATCTAGCCATTGATAAAAAAGACCCCAAATTTCATAAAATTGTTTATCTTCTTGCCCTCTAATATTAAATGTTTCATAAATTAGAGAAATTAAAATTTGATATAATTTGTCTACAAGAAGTTCATATTAAAAAACAACATGAACAATTGTTAATACAGCCAAAATTAGGGAAAATATTTACTTCTTTGACTCAATGTAAGAAAAGAGGGGTGGTTCTATACATTAAAGAGGCTATCCCAGCAAAACTGATCTACACGGATGAAGATGGAAGAGTATTAATGGTGGAAATAATGGACAATAATATAAAAATACTCTTGATTGAAATTTATGCTCCAAATGATAAACAAGAAGAGTTTTATAAAAAACTACACATGAAAATAATTGGACTGGACTATGTTAATATAATTATGATGGGAGACTTTAATGGAATTGTGGACAATAAATTGGACTATATAGCAACAACAACAAAACAAAATAGAAAGACTCTCCCTAAATCTTTTTTTAAAATGACAGATGAATTAACTTTAAAAGATATTTGGAGAGAAAGAAATGTTAAAGTTAACAATATACTTTTTATTCAGATAGACATTTATCATGGTCCAGATTTGATATGATTTGGATCTCAACAGAATTAATATCTAATATTCAAGAAACAAATATTGAAACAAGTACTTGGGCAGATCACAGCCCAATGACAATTAAATGGAAGGGACAAAAAAAAAAAAAGATCGAGATGGACATTAAACAATACTATCTCAAAGGAAAAAGATTTTATACAATGGATGGAGAAGGAACTGGCTTTTTTCTTTAGAGAAAATAAAAAAGAAGATACTTTAACACAGAATGTTTGGGATACAATGAAGGCATATGCTAGAGGTTTGATAATAGATTATACAAGAAAAAATATTAGGAAAAGGCAAGCTTCTAAGGCCTTGGAAGATGAGTATAAAAGACTTGAAAAAGAATTACAGAAAATGCCACAGAAAAAAGATATTAAATTGAAGCTGGATGTAATTAAACATAAAATGGAATTAATAGAGAAAGAAGAATTGGCAAAATTAGAAATTCTAAACAGAATTACTTTGAAGATGCAAATAAACCAGGTCGATGGCTAGCATATAAACTGAGAAAGGAGAAGGAATCAAGAAAAATACCGAAGCTGATAGATGATCAAGGCCAAGTTTGTTATGGCAATAAGGAGAAAAAGGAAATTATTCGAGATTTCTATGGACAATTATATAAACAAGAGAATATTGATGAGGAAAAAGTCAAACAGTATCTACAGAATGCTAACTTACCGAAGATACCTAAAGAGACTGAAGAAATGCTAGAAAGCAATATAACAATGATGGAATTAAATGAAGCACGTAAGAAACAAAATAATGGGAAAACACCAGTCCAGATGAGCTCCCAACAGAATTCTATAAAACATTTCAAGAATCATTGAGCATCCCATTGTTAGAAGTTATGAATGAAGTTATGTCAAAGAAGATGATACCCAAAACATGGTCAGAGGCTTATATTACACTTATTCCAAAAGGAGAGGCTGACCCACTGCAAATTAAGAACTATAGACCTATTTCTTTATTGAATGCAGACTATAAAATTTTTGCTTCAATTTTAGCAGAAAGACTTAAAAAATATTTAAATAATTTTATTCACCCAGATCAAAATGGATTTCTGCCAAAGAGACAAATCAGAGACAACATAAGAGTAATCTTGGATACTTTGGAATACTATGAGGCTCATCCTGAAAAGCAAATGGCTTTGATATTCCTAGATGCTCAGAAGGCATTTGATAACATGAACTGGAGATGTATGTTATTACTATTGGAACAGATGGGTTTTGCCAGAAAATTTATTCAAGCAATAGAAGCCATATACAATAAACAGACAGCAAAGGTAATAGAGGGAGAACTTACAGACTTTATTAATATAAGAAAAGGCACAAGACAAGGATGTCCCCTATCTCCTTTGCTATATGTGTTGACTTTGGAAGTGTTGAATAGAAATATTAGGGATGATAAAAGCATAAAAGGAATGAAAATTAAAAAGGAAGTATTCAAACTACAAGCTTTTGCTGATGACTTAGCTTTTATTTTGGAAGACTCACTAGAAACAGCTCAAAGTTATTGGAAAAGATAGAGACATATGGTGAGGTGGCTGGTTTGAAAATAAATAAAGATAAAACAAAGATTTTGACAAAGAACATGCTATTGAGACAAAAAGAAGAACTGGCAGACCTGTTGAAAATCCAAGTTACGAATAAGGTTGAGTATCTGGGGATATATTTGACAGCAAGATGTAGCACATTAAAAGAGAATAATTATATTAAACTTAAACAGCAGATAGCATTCGACTTGTGAGGAGGCCAGGAAATACTCGACTAGAATTCGCGTATGGCTGGAAAAAATGACAAAGAAACACACAGATTTGAAACCAGATTTTTTTTATTGGGAATCTTACCTGATATATATAATAAAAACTTAAAGTATTTGATTGTAAATGTATTAACAGCGGCTAGGATTGTATTTGCTAAATATTGGAAGAGTGAGAAAATACCATTAGAGGAAGAAATTATTAAGAAAATATTGGAATGTGCTGAAATGAGTAGATTGACATTTGAAATTAGAGAACAAGAAGATAAACAATTTTATGAAGTTTGGGATCTCTTTTATCAATGGTTAGATAATACAATATAATAATAGAATATTTAGAAATTTAGGAAATAACGAATATATAATTTTTCTTGGTTTTGATAATTTTTTAGAATACTTTATTAAGATAGATTTGGTATGATTCTATGATTTGTTATAAAATAATTTAACTCAATTATAGTTATCTCGCTTAAGTATGAATTAGTGAAATTATAGTCAAATGATTGTTCAATAATGATATTAGGATATTTTACTGATGATTGACAATGTGAGTTATTATGTAATATAATTATTTTGATGACTATGAAATGGATGCACAAAAGGGAGTGGTAAACCAACTGATACACTGTAAATTTATGAAGAATGATATTTTTTTTATGTTATGTTTTATGTTTATATGTTTTTGTCTGTCGTTAAAATCAATAAAACTTTTATCAAAAAAAAAAACCTTAAACAACAGATAGCTACAGATTTGAAGAAATGGGAAAACTTATAATTGTCATTAATAGGGAGAATTTCAACAATTAAGATGAATATTTTACCCAGAATTCTATTTCTGTTTCAAACAATACCAATTAGGCTTGGAAAAGACTATTTTGAAGATTTAAATAAAATTATGTTGAAGTCTATATGGCAAGGTAAGAAAGCGAGAATAAAGCTAAAGCTTTTGCAAGATGCTAGAATTAGAGGAGGTTTTGGCCTGCCCAATTGGGAATTGTACTATCAAGCTGCAAGTTTGACGTGGGTCAAGGAATGGATAACATTAAGAAAGACTAGATTGTTGACACTAGAAGGTCATGATTTGCTGTTGGGTTGGCATGCTTTTTTATGGTATAAGGGAACTAAAACACAGGGTTACTTTAGAAGACATTATATACGGGAGTCTTTGTGGTTAAACTGGGAGAAGATAAAAAGACAATGTTATTTGAAAATTCCAGTTTGGTTATCGACTATTGAAGCATTTTCCTATCCTATAATTTATAAGAAGGAACAAACAGTTAGATATGGGGAACTATTGGATGAAAAGGGTGAACTTAAATCGATTCAAAATTGAGAGGAACAAGGTATAAAGATAAATTGGTTTTCATATGCGCAAATACATTCAAGGTATGATGAAGATTCTAAAACGGAGGGATTCTATGATAAACAGACTAATCTAGATAAGATCTTGATGGGTACTGATGAGAAGGTGATTAAAAAATTATATGGTTATTTACTGGGAATTAAATTAGAGGAAGAACAAGTTAAAGAAACTATGATTGTTTGGGGGAAGAATTTTGGATATGGGATTGATTTAGAGAAATGGCAAAAATTGTGGTCTCAAAATTATAAAATGACAATGTCAACAGCATATAAAGAAAATTTGTATAAGATGTTTTACAGGTGGCACTTTCCCCCGACAAGAATAGCAAGAATGTTTAAGAACAAATCTGAAAAATGCTAGAAATGTCATCAGATACCTGGCTCATATTACCATATGTGGTGGACCTGTGAGGACGCTAAAAAATATTGGACTAAAATTCGCATGTGGTTAGAAAAAATGACAAAGAAACGTATAGATTTGAAACCGGAGTTCTTTTTATTGGGAATCTTACCAGATACATACAGTAAAGACTTGAAATATCTGATTGTAAATGTATTAACAGCGGCTGGGATTGTATTTGCTAAAAATTGGAAGAGTAAGAAAATACCATCAGAGGAAGAAATTATTAAGAAAATATTGGAATGTGCTGAGATGAGTAGATTGACATTTGAAATTAGAGAGCTAGAAATGCAGATTTATTATAATAGGAAGAAATTGTGAATTAGAAAAAAGCGATGGAAATTACACTGGAAATGCAAATGACAAAGCAAGATAATGACAGATGTAGAAAATAAGATTCTTAAGTCTTGAAGCAACTTCAGAGACAGGAAATAAAACAGGAAGATTAAAACCTATGGTAACATTTGAATGGATCAAAAAACATTTAGAAGCAAGGGCAAGGTTTTTAAGGCTGATTTGTTTGACCAGGGTTAAAAAAATACAATTTGATATCCTATACATATTTTTTGCCAATAAAGTTATAAGTCTGAAACATATAATTTATGGATTTGCAAATGGATAATGCCTGGGCTATACATGTAACTTTATAAGGGGGAAGAAATGTTAAATGTTGCCAGTAGATGTTGGGATGAAGATCAGAAGTCATTTCTTTAACTATTTCTTTTTTCTCTTTTCTTTAATCTCTTTCTCTCCTTTCTTTCCTAACACTTTCTATTCTTTCTGTTTTCTGTCTCTCTCTTCTGAATTTTGCTTTTGTTATCTTTTATTATTTTTACAACTTTAAATTAAAAAAATATATTAAAAAAACGGGGTTGCTTGAATATGTTAAGTATGATGTAGCTCAAGTTAAGTTGTTTGGTAATATTAATGTTGATTTTTTCTTTGGACTTTGTGACACAATCCAACCCAAGTTAACTACTGATGGCCTATTGATTTCTGCCTGGGAAACTTAAGCATCTGCTTTCTATTTCCACTGAAATCAATGAAGCTCAGAAATGCTTAATTTGCACTAAATCCAACCTATAATATTTATGAACGGCAACAAACACATTGCGCAGGGAAAAGCAGCTCATTTTTCTGAAGTATCATTGACAGAATACGATACGACATATCTTCCAAATGAAGATGAAACTAATGATGCATCGCTCTCTGATAGGAAAAAAAAGTCACTCGAATAAAGTTTTAAAGTGTTTAAGAAATTAAGTAGCAAGTCTAAAATTCTGGTATATTATACTGGCTTAGTTCTTCTATGCTAGCAGGATTCCTAGGAATCCCCTGACTTATACAAGGGAACATTACAATGACATATGTTTTTAAGGTGCTTTCAATGGATGAGTCCATTTTTTAAGAAAACCAAGCATGATTTGGATAAAGTTTGATTGGCTAAGATACTCCCTTATTAAATCAACTAAGACTTTCAAACTGAACAAAAAGAATATGTTATGGTTTTTAAATTACTTTTTCAAGGTTCAAGTGTTGCTTTTCTTCATCCACAGTTTGATGAAGAAAAACACAGATGATGTAATGATAATAGAGGGATTTCTCTCTATAAGACAGTGGTCATTTTGGGGGGGATATTATGGAAGAGTTGTGCTATCATACAGGCATTGAATTAAATCTGGCCTGTGGGGCAACCCTGGAAATAGTAAAGGACCGGCCCGCAGTGCTTCTCCCAGCAAAAACTGGGAGGAGCTATGTGCAGCCCTCCTGACCTCCATTTTCGCTGACAGAGGATTGCAGGAGGCCATCAGAGCTGAAAACAGAGCTCACAAGGGCCACAGGCAGCACTCCCAAGCTCCATTTTCACTGACAGAGGATTGCAGAAGGCTGTTGCAGCTGAAAATGGAGCTCAGGAGCCCATTTTTGTTGGAAAAGCACTCAGGTGACCACAGGTGCCCCTGACGCAAGTGATGTTGAGCTAGCCATGCCCACTCTGGCCATGCCTACCCCAGTCCCCCAAGATCAAACAAAATCCTGATGTGGCCCTCAATGAAATTGAATTTGACATCCATGCTATAGATTAAAGATGTATGCCATTCCCAGTAACTGTTCTGCAGCTTCACAAACATTATTTTCATACTATTCCCCCAAAGTCCATTCTCTAAAGATATGGTCAACTATGTTGGCTTACTTTAATCCTTCACCATTTATAGTTGTAAGTAGAAAACTGATTGGTAACCAAAACAACAGATGTTGTTTTATGGAGGTTAATATATAATTAACATTACTATTGATATGCTAATCTAGCTTTATAAGCCAGAAATACAAACCACACAACACGAGCTTCTCTACGGAGGTCAAGAGAATAAAAATAGTGACTGAGTTTTACTACTGAGTAAACAAAGGTGGTATTCATCAGGTTCTGACCAGTTCTGGAGAACCAGTAGCAGAAATTCTGTGTAGTTCGGAGAAGTGGTAAATACCACCTCTGACTGGCCCCATCCCCATCTATTCTCTGCCTCTTGAGTCCCAGCTGATCGGGAACAGAGCTGCAACAGAGCTGGAAAGCAGGTGGGGAGAGAATGGGAATTGTGCAGTAACCTTCCCCTGCCACGCCCACCAAGCCACACCCACCAAGCCGAGAACCGATAGTAAAAATTTTTGAATCCCACCACTGTGAGTAAAGCAATGGAAAAAGAACCAGGGTACGGAGGCAGGATGTTTATGAGATTTCATAACTTGATCTGTAAAAAGAGAGGTTTGTACTTGAAAAATGTCAAATGCTTGGAAAAGTACGAATTCTCAGAAACTGAAGAGAAATACCTGTCTGAATACATCACTCTTCCAAATTAGGATTTTATTTTCCAATTGCCTTGTTTCATCCACAGAATTATACAAAAAATCTGGAGAGTGTACATTTCCTATATTCTCACCATCATTTTTCTGTCTCTAAAAGAGGAAGGAGGAAATAGCAGCTCATTTTAATGGAGCCTTTGGACTGGGTAGCATCTGACACTCTCTTCATTAGTCACTCATTTAATCTTTTCATATATCAAGGTAATGACTCTCCAAAATATCTTTTTCACAGATATTTAAAATGGTTTCACTATAAGATGGCATTTTTCCTGATTTGTTATAGCCTATAACCTAATTTAACTTTCAAGCACATTTTCACATTTCCTTATGTTGTGCAGTCGGGAACCTTGGTAAGAAAGGAAAGAAAGAAAGAAAGAAAGAAAGAAAGAAAGAAAGAAAGAAAGAAAGAAAGAAAGAAAGAAAGAAAGAAAGAAAGAAAGAAAGAAGTAGGAAGGAGGGAGGGAGGGAAGGAAGGAAGGAAGGAAGGAGTTTTCCACTTGTATGGCTCTTTGCATTCAGAAAATATCCATTAACTTCTAACTTAAATTAAACATGTACATATCCCTTACTAGTAGAAAACTACATGTCCATTATTGAACAATTGACTATATAAAGAGAAGAGGAAAACCGTTGTGTAGTTTTGCAACTTACTCTAAAAAAACCTCTCAGAAAGTTTGTTTTCAAAAATAACACATAGACTTATACATTCTATCTATCTATCTATCTATCTATCTATCTATCTATCTATCTATCTATCTATCTATCTTTCTATCTATATCTCACTCTGGATTCTGGAACAATCTTAAGAACCAGGTCTGAAAAACAACATCAACAACAACAATAATAACAACAACAACAAAACAGTATCCGGGTTTGACAAACCATTAAAAACATCCATGGGTAGAATCAGTGTTTCCTAATAATGGAAGAGACAAATATGAATGATTAAACTGCTTTTTCCAAGAATTTTAACTTTTAACCAAAATATTGATAGGGCCCACTATGGTCTCATGAATTAGGAAGCGATCCTTAATTTTATTTTATTTTTTTACTTATCCAAAGTCCAAGTCAAATCAAAGTCTTTGGGAGTTTTTCTCCATTTTACTTCCCTCAAGACCTCACCCTGTTTTTGCTTCCTTTAGAATTTGAAATGTATCTTTTTACCGTCTCATCAGCATTCACTAAAACAAACAACTTTGGACTCTTAATTTGTCGAAGTCCCTTGAGACTCTCATCCATACATTTCAAGACCGTGTTTAATCTCAACTTGCACTCTTTCCTTGGCTGAAAAAAATGCATCTGGTGTGTAAAGATGAGAGAAAGCAGAAGCTGAATGAGCCAGTGACTGAAAATGGAACATGAGGGACAATGTGTTGTCAACAAAATTATTTGTCAAGAGAAGGTGATATTGCAAAAAGATATAGATTGAGGCACAGTGGGAACCCAACCAATTACAGAGAAATGGTTTAGAGAGAGAGACAGACACAGAAAGACATAATTGTTATTACAGGGGCATCTGTTTGACCAGTCCACCAAGCCTTATCAAATCAAAGAAAAGGGACAATTTAATCTCCTGTCATCATTTCCTTCAAAGAAATAATCATTTAGAAAAGATATTTTTTTCCTGAAGACATGAAAATTAAACTTTCCTTCTTACTTATCCTGGACAAAAAGAATAGATGTCTAGATCAATGATAATGAAAAGAGGGCTGTGAAAATATTTACAGACCCCTCACATCCTGGACATAAACTGTTTCAACTCCTTCCCTCAAAACGATGCTATAAAGCACTGCACGTCAGAACAACTAGACACAAGGACAGTTTTTTCCCAAACACCATCACTCTGCTAAACAAATAATTCCCTCAACACTGTCCAACTATTTACAAAATCTGCACTACTATTACTATTAATTTTCTCATCACTCCTTATCCCCTCCCACCTGTGACTGTATGACTGTAACTTTGTTACTTGTATGCTTACAATCTATACTGACTGTTTCCCAGTATGAATTGATTGCTTATTGTACCCTGTGACTATTATTAAGTGTTGTATCCGATGATTTTTGACTCTTGATGAATGTATCTTTTCTTTTATGTATACTGAGAGTCTTTGCACCACAACAAATTCCTTGTGTGTCCAATCACACTTGGCCAATAAAGAATTCTAATTCTAACGATAATGACTATCTCCTTTTTAGTAGACCAAAGGAGATAGGATGGGGAGAGAGAAACCTAGTTCAAAAATATTTGAAGTACTCGATTCTTTCAGTGACCTCAACCAATTCTTTAGCTTGAAAGTTCCCT
Organism: Hydrophis major; assembly: GCA_033807585.1. Taxonomy (NCBI): domain Eukaryota; kingdom Metazoa; phylum Chordata; class Lepidosauria; order Squamata; family Elapidae; genus Hydrophis; species Hydrophis major. The sequence goes on along the minus strand of JAUCBL010000070.1, from coordinate 590,118 downwards.
TGAACAGTTGACAGCCAGGTATCTTTGTGGAACATGGCCATGGATACAAGACAGATTGGGCCTAACTGTCAGCAGTCCAACCAAACTCCCCATCCCAAATTTAGCATTCAGAGACAAAGTCCAATCAAGTAAGAATTTAGTAGAGAAGTCATTGTCAGGTTTCCAAGTAATGAAATCCATTTAAGAAGAAAAGAACAAATCTAATCTTCCAAGATAATTTCTTTTATTTAGGAAAGCATCAAATTGGCAATGTCCATGGTAATTCCAGATCTGACACAGCCAGGAATTACCCAACAATATTAAAAGTTAGAAACAACCCCCAAAAGTCACATTCTCCAATAAAAGTAATTCAACATTGCTTGATGTCATAAATCTCCACCTCAAGGGGCCTGAACACAGACAGCTCATTTTCCCATGGAAAAAAGAATCACCTAGCCTAAATAACTCTCTCTATCACCACTCCTCCCCACTTAGGAATGTGGCAAGCCCGAAACCCTTTCCCCATGACTGTTAAGGAGAAAGTAAGAAAAAGAAGATATACTAAGCCTAACTAAAATGGCTATACATAGATCAATTTCGGGCTTGACAGTCATATTGGCACATCTGGGGAAAACGTGAATCTGAATTCCCACATCCCCCTTACACTAAAACTCACACCCATCACCTATTGATGACCCTCAAGTCACACTTTCCAATCCACCTCAATTCTGGCTCCTGCCAAGTTCAGTCATTCCTCTCTAAACTCCAGTGACTCGGCCTTGATCTATGGTGAAATAATGTTGTTGTGGCTATTCTCCCTTTTCACTTCTCTCCCATTCCCACAGCATGCCTATCCCTTGCTGTGTCAGCCCTAAATCTGAATCAAGATGGATCTGGGGCTGACACTAACAGGACATATCCAGGCTGGTTTCCAGCAAGGCTTAAAAACCACAGCTGTGTTCATCGACTTTACTGTAGCATAAGATACACCTCAGTGTGAGAGTGGTGCTCCTCGACAAAATACATTGTGTCCGGATGTCCATCAAGAGCTTACGCTGGCCCAATGTCTGATAAGTCCATGTATTTGCCATACACTAAATAAATCCTTTGAGTGCTCCTTCTGAATTCTTTGTCAAAGTTGAGTTACAGTGAGGGGGTCTCCATGCATGATGTCACAGCCATAAGCACCAGTTTCCCCTTTTTTCTGATCTAGGCTTCCTCAAAAATCATGAAGCAGACTCCTCGTCCCAATAAAACTCCTTTTATTTAGATAAAGTGAATTTATCTCCAGTAAAGTCCTGGCGAACAGTCTTTCAAGATATTTCACAACTATAGACCTTTATCAGGCTGGGAGAGTTGCCAGACTGATATCTTCCAAACACTATGATGTAGCAGAATTTACACGGCAAGAAGTCAGGAAGAGATCTTCACTCTAATAAATTGAACTAATTGTCTTCTGCAAACACCATTCCCCTTTTGCTCCTCTTTATTTCCTATGGGAAGGGCCATTTACCATCCACCTATGCCTTTACTCGTGAGTTGATCCTTGTTCCTTAACTGTCCCCTTCTCCTGTCAGCTCTGGGCATGCACACACTGGGAACAGGCTCCAGCTGTTCTTCTGCCCCACTGATTTCCGACTCCAAAGGCAGCTGATAACTGTCAGATGGCCCTGGCCACATCTCTGCCTCCAACACAGAGCCCTCATCAGAACCTTCCCCAGACTCCAGGACTGGCCCATGTTCCTCCAAAACCTCCTCACTGTGAGTCTGCCACCAGCTCTGCTGGCAGGCCACAACACCCTTTATAGATTCTTGCCCCTCCCAAAAAAAGTATTTTGATGTTGTGTAGCCATATTAATTAATCTGGATTTCCTAGACTGGTGAGAAAAGCTAGGGAAAGCAATTTCCTTTTTTCCATGTGGAAAATCATGTTCATAAGATATGCAAAAATGGTTATCACATTGCAACCATACCAATGTATCTCTTTAAATCAGAAACATCTCTATGATCTCATTAAGAGTTCTTGTCTGTTGCCCCGAGTGGCTTTTTATTGACTCAGACACTCCATTCTCCTTCCGTAGCATGAAATTATAACAAAAAATTTGAGACTTACAAATGTCTCCATGTCCTTGAAACAAAGAGAGAGTGAGGGGGAAGGGGAAAAAAAAACTGGCCCAGATTGGTCTGCAGCATGAAATATCTATCACTTGTCAGAGAGAAATGATTTGACTTTGTATTCATTAGAGGGTCTCCGGAATGATCTTCAATTAAACCGACAATAGATTTCAAGTTCTTTTACAGATAAGGTTTTATCTTCCATGCAGAATGTTTCATCTTTCCCTTAATATGTCTGTCGTGCCGCCATTTGGAGCCTGCCCTTTCTGAGAGATGGGACAAGGGTGGAGAATGACAGCATCCATGCTGCATTGGGCCCTTCAGATGTTGGAGGTGTTGATTCAATGCATTGTTGAATTGAATTGAATTCTTTATTGTCATTGTACGCATATACACAGTATATATACAACAAACTTCACATAACACCCAGAGACCAGACTCAACTTGCACACACATGACAATCCCCAAACACCTCCCCACCCGCCAAAATTCCCCACCTCCTAAAAACACACAAGCATCCACACAACAGACCAAGTAATACTGTCCAACAGCTCACTGAGGGTGGTACTTAAGTTCATTGTTAAGTGCAATTATAGCTTTGGGATAAAAACTATTCGGAAAATGTGTGATCTGAGTTTTAATTGTTCTGTATCTTCAGCCAGAAGGCAACAGTTCCTAAAGATTGTAAGCAGGATGGGAAGAGTCTCTGAGAATGTTGTGCAACTTCCTCAAACAGCGAGATGCGAAGATGTCATCCAGAGCTGGAAGCTGGAGCCCAATGATATTCTGGGCAGTTTTAATTATTCTCTGTAGAGCTTTTTTGTCCACTACAGAACAGCTCCCATTGAGTTGATGAATTGAGGTGTGTACATCAGTTTCCGTTTAATTAATGCATCAAGCTATATTTGTTTTTCTACTGCTTAGAACCATCCTCCAATGGGAATCTCTGGGAAATAAGAGCTGCGGTTGCATTTTCATACTGCTTTTTTTTTTTTTTACTTTGAAGTCTTCTATCTGTTTGAAAGTGTATAAAAATTGCCTCAAGGTAGATTCTCCTTCTGCATATAAATAGATAAGGAACCCAGGTAGAAATGGGGGTGCGGAGGTTGGACAACTTCAAAAATAGAACAGAGCATATCAAATTCCTAGAGCAAAAAGGTTCTTTTTTAAAAAAACAACAAGAAAATGGAAATTAAGCAGAGGAGGAGTTCTCACCTTTCCTCACTTTTGACATTCATAAAGGAATGTCAGTGGTTATTCTGAGAATATATGGTTTGTTACTAAGGGGAATAGAGACGAGGTGTGGGCAGAAGGGATTATGAATGTGATCTGGTTATCTGAGGGGAAGAAGAAGAAGAAGAAGAAGAAGAAGAAGAAGAAGAAGAAGAAGAAGAAGAAGAAGAAGAAGAAGAAGAAGAAGAAGAAGAAGAAGAAGAAGAAGAAGAAGAAGAGGAGGAGGCATCCGCCACCAATCGGTCAAAAGTTGAGAGACAACAAGTCCAAAAGCAACTTATTTTGTGTCATTAGTAAGAATAGTATCTCTGTAGTATTGTTTTGTTTAGTTTATTGATTAGCTCTTGGGCCATATCAAAGTGCAGAGTTCCAGACACAAATTATTACTAAAATCGGATAAAAACAATTTAAAATGGAATTGAATAAAATACTATTTAAAATAAAATTGGGATAAAATACAATAATTTAATATATAGATAAATAAATAAAATATGATCAAATTATATTTCGGTATAGTATTGCTTCTTGCTGCCTCTTTGAAATGGAAGAGGTAGAGCACAGCAGACAGTATACTAGTATTTCTTCCTATATTCCAAGGAAAAGAGAGGTGCACAAAATTGGGAAAGCTGAGAATATTATTTTGCATTTGGCTTCCTAAGGTTCAGATTGGTGTAAGGGGTCCATAGCTGCTTCTTTGTCTTTCTGTCAAGCTTGTTTTCTCAAGACTGTTATTTTTGCTCTCTGTAATATAGAATGCTTATGTTTTGCATATGTTGCAGATATATTATTTCAGTATGCATCCTTCTTCCCCCCCCCCCAACTTCAAAGAAAACTCTTATTGATTTGACTATGGAATCTTCATGTCGAGGGTGGAATGGTGAAAACTCTCCATGGTCAACTTGCCGCAGGACAATTCAACAAATGAAAAAGTAAAATTAATTGAGATGACCAATGGCAATAAAATAAAGTCAATCCAGAAACAGAAGAATCACAACAATTTTGATGAAAACGTGGTTACCAATAATAAATGTAACTGAATGAAATGATTAACACAGGGTTGAACTGTCACATGCTGAGTTGTCCCTTAGTAAGTTGGCCAAGGTAAATTGGCTGCAAGTTGGCCGTGGTCAATTCTCCTAGATGTGGGGAGGAAGGGTGATTGGCAAGTTGCTGCAATATGTTGTTATGCTAAAGATGTTGAGACTTTGGAAAAAGTGCAAAGAAGAACAACAAAGATGGTTAAAGGCCTGGAGACAAAAACATATGAAAAACAGTTGTAGGAAGCAAATTTGGGAGTGGAATAAAAAGATCACATTTGCGGCATCATACAAAGAAAACCTCTATAAAATGTTTTACAGGTGGCACTTCCCACCTGCCAGACTAGCTAGGATATAGGGTAACTAATCTCCCAATTGCTGGAAATGTATGAAAGCACGGAGTACTTACTGTCAGATATGGTGGACCTGCAAAAAAGTGCAGGATTTTTGGCATAAAATTTGGTCATGGCTAAAGGAAATGACAGGGCTTGAAATTCAATACACACCAGAGATCTTTTTATTAGGAATAATGGAAGGGAAAGTAAACAAAGTTTACACTTATTTAATTATGCACATAATTACTGCAGCAATAATAACATTCAGCCAAAACTGGAAAACAAGAGAGATTTCAAGTGAAGACGCCTTGATTAGAAAAATATTACACTGTGCCAAAATGGACAGGCTAACACTTGAATTGAAAGAGTGAGATAAACTAGAATATTATAAAATATGGAACAAATTTTATAAATGGAGGGACATGAAAGGGTGTTCATAGATTTAAAAATAAGTAGAAAATTGATAAAAAGGAATAAAAGAAAATTGGAAAAATAATATGCAAAAATGTATAAATGTACTAACTTCTTTTTTTCTTTTCTAATTGTAAAGAGATTGGACAAAAATGTATGTCAAAGAAGAGACACCACGTTCACTGTTTTTAATGTTTATATTTAATAAAATTTATTTTTTAAAAAAAACAGTTGCAGGAATTGGGTTTGGCTAGTTTAGAGAAAAGAAGGACTAGGGGGAACATGGTAGCAGTCTTCCAGTATTTGAGAGGTTGCCACAAAGAGGAGAGGGTCAACTTATTTTTTAAAGCACCCGAGGGCAGGACAAGAAATTATAGATGGAAGTTAATCAAGGAGAGAAGAACCTTGAAATTAAAGAGAAACTTTCTACATGTGAGGACAATTAACCAGTGGAACAGCTTGCCTTTTGTGGGTGCTTCATCACTGGAGGTTTTTAAGAAGAAATTGGACAGACACTTATCTGAAATAGTATAGGGTCTCTTGCGGATAATATAGGATTTCCTGAACAGGGGCTTGGACTAGAAGACCTCCAAGTTCGCTTCCAGACCTTTCTGATTGATTGATTGGTGAGTTGGAATCTGACCATTCACACAACCTCACAAGCCATTCATTCGTTCCCTGCTTAGTTTTGCAGATGTCTGGACTGGCTGTTCCAGCTAAAACATACAACTAATATTAATGCACACATAGAATATACATATGGCGTATGTATATATAACATATAAATGCAACCTATGAAGCAGGTTTGTGAGTTCCTGGTAGTTGTTAGCTGTGTCCCCCAATGGGAGTTCACAAGCTTTCAGATAATGATAGGATCATGATATTCTATTTCAGTTTTTTTTAATATGTGTGAAACCAAAGAGTACCAGCCATTCTCACTAGGAGGTATATCATGTCACATTCCAGTTAATATCCCTGTTTTGCATCTTGATTGTGCCAGTGGCCGTGGCTAATCTGAGTTTATTTGCATTTGGTCTAAATTGGTTGGCAGCATAAGAGGTGAATAGTTTTTCTAATGCAGCAGTTAATGCCCATTTAATCTAGATAAATTACCTTGCCTATGATGTTATGGCTCAGCTGTCAGCACAAAGAAGCTTCTCCTGAAAGAAACAATCGATTGAATGTGTGTGTGTGTGTGTGTGTGTGTGTGTGTAAATGGAAGGGATTAAGGTCAATGTCCTCAATGTCTGATGATGTTTTATGGCTTTAATTGATAGGTTGTTGTTATTTTATTTGTATGGGGTTCATTATTTTTTTTAGCTAGCTTTTCTTAACTAACCCCATACAAATAAAATAAGTCTTCAATGGAAAGATGAGCGGCTGTAGAAACAATGAAAGAAAGAAAGAAAGAAAGAAAGAAAGAAAGAAAGAAAGAAAGAAAGAAAGAAAGAATGAAAGAAAGAAAGAAAGAAAGAAAGAAAGAAAGAAAGAAAGAAAGAAAGAAAGTTGACTTTGTATATTTTTATGTAGCATGCCTCCTATTGGTTATAGGAAGCTTTCCTCACTTCCTTCATCTCTCAATTGTCTTCTTTTCTCTTTTCTGACTCTGATTTGTACAATTTAAGTAGCGTTTTTGACTCTCTCTCTCTCTCTCATAGAGGAGACACATTATACTGTTAGCTGCAGATAGACTTAAGTAAATCAGATATCCTATCACATGTTTTTTCTAAATAAAGCTGAACTTTATCCTTCTTTTGCACAATGCCCAACATTCTTTTCTTAGAAAAGTGATACTCCTAATTTTAGTGTTTCTCTTCCTACACATTATTTCCACCTTATAAAGTTATTTGTGTCCAACAATTAGATCATGATGAACACAACACCCATTGCCTCTCTTACTATCCCAGAAAATCATCATCCCCCAAGATTTTCAGAAACAGTATTTTAATCATCAAACAGAGAGTCTCTTATTATTTCACACCTTTGTTATAGAATCAAATATCCATCATCAATTACCTTGGTGGCACAATAGTTAGAATTCAGTACTGCTGGCTACTTCTGCTGACTGCCAGCTGCAATCAATTCAGTAGTTTGATCCTGACCGAATCAAGGTTGACTCAGCCTTCCATCCTTCCAAGGTCAGTAAAATGAGGATCCAGATTGTTGGGAGCAATATACTGACTTTATAAACCACTTAGAGAGGGCTGTAAAAGCACATATAAGTCTAACTGCTATTGCTACCAATATCAAAGGTTCAGATTAATGAATTAGTGTAATATAGTACTGAAGGAATTGTATCAGTATACGATTCTGCACCAGTACACTAAAACACTTAGCTTTCTCTGGCGAAATAAGGACTTAGTAATCTAATTATTTATCTAATAGTATTTCATGCTTGGGCAGAGATTGTGGACAGGTTCCCCGAGAAAGCCATTGCCACATAAAAATGTTAATATGCAGAACACAATGTCAACACACACCTTCATGAGAGAGACCAACATAAGTAAAATTCTACTCATGTAGTTTCTGAATAATCTTATTTGTTATCATCTGTGATAAAATTTCTATTTATAATACTATTTATAAATTTAGTATAAATAGCACTTAGAAAAATATGCCCAAATGTATAGTCCTGAAAGCATCCTATCCTTTTTCAACCTCTGATAATCTTCTGACTTTCCAAAAACCATTTGCACTGATTCACTAACTCTTCATTTTAGTGTAGCGAATAAAATGAGAATGCGTTGTTTGCATTCTGTAATGTTTGCATTTTTTTAAAAAAATGTTATTATTTTTTTTGATAGACTATGTGGTTTTAAAATAGGACAGATGAGAACAGCTTAGAATGCAGCTACAGAAAGATACAGTTGTTTTCTCTACCGAAGCACTTAATCCTGCCTGTTCTAAAAGTCCTATTTCAAAAGATAAGTGCAAGCCTATTGCCTATATTTCTTCAAGGTAGTCAGTCTCCTTCAGGCAGAAAATGAATCAGGTGAACCATTTGATTAGCTGAACTAGGATTGCATCTGGAAACCTTGCTAGGTGAAGGGAGCTGAGGTTGGATCTTCTTAAATGCAATTTGAAGAAAACCTGGAGGTTCAAGTAAGTAAAAATCATAGTGAGTCCTATTATCGGCCTTCAAAGAGGGTAATAAAATTGTTTTTTCCCCCCTGCTTTTGAGCATGACTTGATCTTGCCATGGATTAAATTTGGCTGTTCTGTGATGGATTTTAGTTTGGTGGATTACAATTTACCTAGACAGATATATGGAATGCTGTCAGGGGTGTATTAACAAGTCAAGACGGCAACAGTGACAGTCCAATCAAAACCTGGTCCTTCTTTGCCTGTTGCACCTCTCTCTCTCTCTCTCTCTCTCTCTCACACACACACACACACACCAACCCCCCCCACACACAGGTGTGCTTCAAAAGTTTCAGTCATGGGTTCTCTGCCCAGTTGCTGGATGGCTGTACCCATGGTGGGCATGGCCTAGTTGGCCTCCCACACCACTGGAAGGGGGCATTTTTGCCTTCCCCAAGCTCCAGAGGGTCCTTTACTTGAGCCTCTGGGAGGGCGAAAACGGCCTCCCCTGGGCTCTGGAGGCCGTAAATGGGCCCATTTTGGGACTTATGGAATTTCCGGGAGGCCCATTTTTCATCCTCCCCAGGCTGCAGAGGTTTTCCTCAAGCTTCTGGGAGGGTGAAAATGGCCTCTCTGGACACTGGAGGCTCTCTGGAGGCCAGAAATGAGTCCGTTTCTGGACTTCCGGAGCCTCCGCTCCCTCTTCCCCAAGCCACCTTAATTTGCATCCAAAATGGGCAGTGTAGAAACTCCTGGAAGGGGGGAAGGAGGGTTGGGGTAGGGTGGGATTTAGTGGTTTGCTGAACCAGCCATATTGTTAGTGTTATGTATGTAAATAGTTGAATAAAGGCAAGCTTGGGGTAAAGTGCAGGGTTCTGGCCCTGCACTTCTGATTGGGTGTTAAGCAGCTAGATCGGATTGGTCGGGTTCTGAGAATCTGATTGGCCCTTAACGAAGGACTCTTATTGGTACTGGAGCTAGCGTTTCACAAGCTCCTATTGGTTATTTCACATTAGCATTGCCTATATAAAGCAGAGTTGTTGTTATACAAGTTAGAAGTCACTATGCAATAAAGAGTTGAAAGTTCACCAACTAAGACTGTCTCCATTCATTCTACCCATGCCTGAATCTATGACAGTTAGCAGCCCACCCCTGCACACACACACACACACACACACACACACACACAGAGAAAGCTTCAATTATATTGCAGAACAAAAACCATCAATTTATTTCATTAGCACAACTAAATGGTAAATGGTCTAATGTGCAGTAATGGTTATTGTTTCAGTCATGTCTGACTTTGGGCGATTTTATAGGCCAAGTGGTCCCCATGCTACCCTGTCCAGCATAGCTTCTTTCAATTGTTGGAAGTTCATTTTGATGATATCAAGCCTGCAGGTTCTTTGCTTGTCTCTTCTTGTTCCATAAACTATCCCTAGCACTGTTGAACTTCTGCAATGAATTTGCACACATGATTTGGCCAAAGGAAATCAGATGTAGCCTTATGATTCTAGCTTCTAGTGATGTGTCTGGTTTTATACGATTTAATACCTCTATATTAGTCCCAAAGGTGCTTTTTCAGGAGGCAACTGGACTTCCTTGTTTTTTTTTTCAACTGTCCTGTTCTTAGAATTTGTGTCGGGGATGTAAATTTTAATCCCATCAACTTCTTGGAACTGTTGAAAGGGTTGTGTTGTAAACTGGAACTAGATGATGTTATATCCCTCCCTCTCTGATGAGAGAAGGCTGTTTAATTCAACTTCAATACAGTTCCAAGAAGGTTCCATACCCATCTGCACCACTCAGGTGATCCTGATGACACAGATCAACCTCCAGGTGGCCTTAATGACTTTCTAAAAGAATGCAAATGACCAGTGTCTGCAATGAGTGTAAATCCTTCCATTCTGGGCCATTCAGTCAGAGCTGAAGAATCTTCTTGGATAAGAAGCAAAACATCTTCAAAGGAAAATCATAAAGTCCAATTGCCTCTTTAAAAAAAGCACCTTTGGAATAACTATGATCTGGATGACTGAGAATCTCTACAGATCTCTATTACTACTCTATTACTAGTTACTCTGGCTATGTATGGTATATACAATTTGCAGTGATACCTTGATTAAATAGATAAACTCTTGATCTAGTGAATATGAGGTCCAAGTAGTATAATTCATGCATGCATGTATGCATTCATTCATTCATTCACTCACTCGTTCAAACAAGTGACTCTAGGCAGCTTACATTTCTAAAATTAGAAAGCAATCAAAATAGTTAAAAACAATAAAACAGTAAAAACTCAGAAAATAAGTAACCAAACAACTAACAGTAAAGCCAAGAATTAGGGACCTTAATATTCTCCATGACTACCAGGATCTGCTAAACTGAATGCATTAAGTTTTACTACATTGGGAAAAAATGTGTTGGAACTCACCGCAGTTCTTAGTGTACACAACTTAATGTGAATTTCTTTTGAGTAGTACCCCTGTTTTCCAAAACAGTGAGGAAAGTGATTGACTTTTATGTACTCATGTCCATATTTGCCATTTTTCAGATTTCAAAAACTTCTTTTTTAAAAAAACCCTCAATCACTGGATTTTACTTTATTCGCATAATTATTTTTATAGCTACATATGTCTACATGTTTACTGTGAATTTTAGATGAGTTGCTACTGTCTAAATGATCCATTACATGAAAAATCAAAACCAAATCATTGAAAAATCATGATAAAACAAATCACAACAAAAGCTAAAATCAAAACCAAATCATTGAAAAATCATGATAAAACAAATCACAATAAAAGCTAAATGCAAGTGATCTGAAATTTTTTTTCATTTATTCTTCACCCACTTCTTTGTTTCATAGCACTGATTCTGTTTATTTAGAATCAAATCTTTGGCATTTAGCAGGACTTCAGATTTCAGTCTAAATTTCTCATGGACCTGGATAATTTCTTTTTTAATAACTGATGAGTTTGTGGCCAGGTTTTGATGGCTTTCAGAAGCCAGAAAGAAAGAATCCATTTCAGCTATGCTACTCCTGTTATTACCAGAAGATTGTTTTCTGAAATTATATTTGAAATTATGGCAAGGTTTCTGTGACAAAAAGTAGCTTCACTTATAACCATGTCAAACTTTGGATTTTAGGACCCAGCTACTATAATTGAACAAATACATTTTTATTTTTTTATATTAATTTAAAACACATTCTGGTATTAACCCTAACAAGGAAGTCTTTGTTTTTTTTTTAAAAAATCATTTTGTTTCTTCTGTTTTTCAGATGCATAAGTGCACCAACATGCCTACCGTCCCTGTCCTATTGCTTCCTTTATTTATTTTATTTATTTTTCTTATATGTATTCATAACTATGTTTTTACTTATACCTATTATCTTGTAAGCAGGGGTAGGATACGAAAAGGTTAACTATCGGTTCGGGATTTACAAGCTTCCCTGCCCGCTGTGAGCCACATGGCCTGTAAATCATCATAAGCACGTTATTAGCACACTGCCTGCTGAGAAGCAGCCTTTGAAAGAGCCCTCTTTTCCTGTTTTTTTAACTACAGCTGTGGATCATTCCGGTAGCTGAAGTTGAAAAATCAGGAAATAAAAATCTGGTAAGAGCCCGGGTGGGCAGGTAGACAAAAACATCAGCAGCCATAGAACCGGTTCTATGTCTGCTGCTCTTCAGAGCTATCAGTTCTACAGAGGTGGACAGAACCAGTAGAGACCCACCCCTGCTTGTAAGGGATTGACAAATCAAATAAATAAAAATAAAAACCAAATATTTTTATTTTATTTATAATATAAATATATATTTATATTTTATTTATTTTTTTATTTATAACCCATTCTTCAATATCACTAAGAATGCTTTTCTTCCTAAACAAGATCCTTCATGTTTCTAAAATTAGAATGGAACTGAACATGGATTCCTTCAGAAGGAGGATTGGTATATGAGAAAATTCATAGAGTCCTTTATTCCAATGCATACTTGAAATGAAAAATCAGGTAATCATCTATACCAGTGTTTCTTAACCTTAGCAAATTTGAGATGTGTGGACTTCTATTCCCCAAATTCTGGGAGTTGAAGTCCATGTATCTTAAAGTTGCCAAGATCAAGAAAATTAGTATAACTAATCTATACATTTGCACAATGGAGATAGTTAACATTGCAATTGGTTTTTTAAAACCTAAATCTAATTTAAGACCTAAATTAAATCTTAACTTAATTTAACATCTAAATCTAAAATCTAAGAGGTTCCAAAATGCAGATTGTCCAAAGAAATAGATAATTATGTGCGTGAGGTTTTACTCAATATAAGGAAACTTGAACAGAGAAGTAGAATCTACTTCAAGGTTGGGCCAGATTCATACTTGAAGAGAAGCATGACAAAATATCTTCTGTAAGTTTTCTGCTGTTATTTTTATTCTCTTTCACACCAATCTTGCCCTGGTTTATTTTTACAGACCCCTCACATTTACAGACCCCTTACATCCTGGATATAAACTGTTTCAACTTCTACCCTCAAAACAACACTATAGAGCACTGCACACCAGAACAACTAGACACAAAGACAGTTTTTCCCCAAATGCCATCAATCTGCTAAACAAATAATTCCCTCAACACTGTCCAACTATTACAAAGTCTGCACTACTATTACTATTAATTTTCTCCTCACTAGTTATCACCCATCCCCTCCCATTTGTGACTCTATGACTGCAACTTTGTCGCTTGTATCCTTACTTGACTATTTCCTAATATGACTTGATTGCTCATTGTACCCTATGACTATTATTAAGTGTTGTACCTTACGATTGTCGACTCTTGATGAAAGCATCCTTTTATTTACACTGAGAGCATTTGCATCAAGACAAATTCCTTGTGTGTCCAATCACACTTGGCCAATAAAGAATTCTATATCTATTCTATTTCTTTCTCTTGTGTTCTTCTCAATTTTAAGGTTTCATATTGAGTTTTGCCAATTACATCATTCCATTATGGTATGATGATGAGGTGGAGATATTCCTATACAAAAAATTTGTAGCTTTTGGGTTGTGACCATGAAAGCTGACATGGTGCCCCGACAACATTCACATTTATCCACATTGGTACAATTATGGCAGGACTTAATTAAGGACTTATGAAGGACATGTACAATATTCAGAAGAAAGTGGTGGATTGCTGCTTGTATCTAGTTATTGTAGCTTACTCTAATTCAGTGCTCGTAATTGATTAAGATGCTCAAGGCCTTCAGAAAGTCAACACCTTAATTTTGTTAAGTTTAATGAGTAGAGATGGAGGTATCTGGAATGGTCACATATCAAGGTACATATTGAATCTAGCATTTAAAGTACAATAGCATCTGGACAAAGGAACCTCCATCTGCATCCAGCTCCAGGTTATTCATTTTTATCACTAGTTGCTGGTTTTCAGAACTCCAGCCAGGTGTTCCAAAACACAGCTGTGCATTTTGGAAAAATGATGGAATATAAGGCAGGATTAAGACTAACATGCTCTCACTCAGGTTTGAGATAAATATCCAAATGCTCTACACTTCACAATGCTTTAGAAAAAGGCGCAGAGGCTTTCACGTTGCTCCGGTGGCAGCAGGAATTCGCAACCATTCACGATTCCTGCTGCGCTTGCTGCCGAGGTACCCCCGATCCAAATGGGTCAGGGGGATATGGCTGCCCTGTAGGGACAGCCGAAGAGAGAGGGGAGCCGGACAGGGGGTTGGAGGTGCCGCAGACCGCTCCTCATCCGGAAAAACCCCTTTTTCCTAAGGTGGTGGAGCGGCGGTCAGCAATGGATGCCACGAAGAAGCCAGCAACCAGGTAAGATTGTGCTGGAGGAAGCAAGAAAAGTGAAAGTGCTGACTGAACCGGGTTAATCAACATCTTTTAAATTCTTTGGAACTGAGCTGTCTGAATTGCTGGAGGATACATTGTATCCCTAAGAAGATCCAAAGCGGCGGAGAAGCTATTAAAGGGAACTTTTTTTTTCTTCACTCTCCCACCCCATGGAAACAACAGATGAAGATTTGAAATTTGTTTGGGCACTGAAGGTGAATTATTCTGAAAGTTGAAGTTAAGGGACAAAAGAGTTCTTGGACATTGGACTTAAAAATTTAAGAAATTGGAAAACCCTTATTTAGAGGTATGGATTTCTGATCATTTAAAAATTGATGTTGCAAGTGGAAAGGGAGAGGAAAAAAAAATTGGAGCAGAAGTGGAAAAAGGAGGAGATTGCCTAGAATCTCAAAGAAAGATATATGGTAATTGGACCTCTTTGATTAAACAGTAACCCCAGAAAAAGAAATAGAAGAAGGAAGAAAAGTATTAACTTTTGGAACTTTTTTTGAATTATTTTTGATTAAAAATACTTGGTTGGTTGTTTTGGGAAAAGTTTCTCTTTTCAGGATAGCATCGCTTGTGGATGAACTAAAGACTGAATATCAAAAATATAAAAAGGAAGAACAAGATGGAAAAGATACTTTGGGCACTTTATTTCAATTTTTAGAAATGGCGTTATGCACTTATGAAAAATTGATTACGCAGCAGAATGACTGGGAAAAAGAAGAAGAGGAAGAAGAAGCCATCTTTGATGAACAATGGGTTTTTTTCGGGGAGGAGGAGAAAGAGGATAAGAAAAAGGGGATTTTAAGATTTGAAAAAACAACCAAAAAAGAGAAAAATGAGAGGAAAGGTGGATGCAAGGTTAGAAAGCTACTCTTGATGGGTATTACATTGACCTTTCCTTCCTTCCTTTTCTGGGTTTCAGAATAACTTTGCAAACTTTAACTTCATATTCAGGAAGTTTGAAGATAATATTGGGACTTAGAGTACGTGCCTGCTGCTAGAGCTTGCTTTTTTACTTTAATCATACACTGAAGAGAGACAAGAAAACCAGCACACACTTTACAATTAGATCTTGGCTAGCTGAACTTTCCCCAGCTGCCAATAACAGGGTGGGAAGGAGAAAAAAGAAAAAGAAAATTGATGCTCTTTTTATTTGAGCATGCATACAAGAAGGAGCATTATTTGCATTCACTTCTGAGACAATTTCTAAGCCAAAATGGAATGTTCTAATGCTTTATCTTCAATTATTCAGTAGGCTTCAAAAAAATCCAGGCTGATGATCATCTTAAAAAGATAAGACAGCTCATCTCTTTAGAAAAAGAAAACTCTTTTATGCACCAGCAAAAAATAAAAAAAGACATTCATATTTAGATTGTGATATGATTCTGAACTCTTTTTGGGTTTCCGTACAATTTTCTTGATATTAAGGATAAATTCTAGGCTAATGGGAATTCCTATATCCCTGGGATGAGTTCTGAAAGTTCTTTTTAAATGAAATCTGGTGGAAAAGTATGCCTAGGAAAAAGCAAATGAAACAGCACTTTTTGAAAAATGAAATTTACGATGCTTATAGAAATACTTTTAATTTAGCACTGAAGACAAATAGATGACACTTGTAGTTACTTTCCAGGCTCTACCTGTTCTTCAATCACTCACCAGAAAGAGATTGAAGCTAGACTGTAATTGTGTTGACTTCTGTTGATTTTGAAACACTAAAAATGCCATGAGCCAGTCAGTGCTCTCTCTAACAGACAAATCGGAACATATAAAGGATGGCATAAATCTCAGTCCTGTTGCAATTCTGGAATACTGTTCATCTCATATCTACCTTCCTCTCTAAAATAAAGCGGATTCTGGATTCCAGCATGACCCCCATTTAAATCACGAGTCTCGAGCCAAACTTCCAAAACTTAAAAGGGATTTATTGGGAGTTAACATGTCCGGCACTGCCTGGGTGGGCCGACTCTGAGACACATAATTCATTGTCACACTTGACTCTGGTTTTCCCTCTATCCCCTGGGTATTATCATAATTCATATTCTCCAATGGGACACATTCATAGTCAAGAATAATCAATCATGCTCTCTAGTTAGAATTTTGCGTGGCAGAAACATCAGTCACCTAGTTACTATCTTTGAAAACATTTATGGAATGCGCTTTCGCTTTGCAAGCTGCCACACTGCTCCCCCCTCCATTTTTGTTGGCAACTCTAAAAGGACATTAGAAATATGTTGAGTTGACATATGCATTCTTCGAAACAGGGGTGCCAAACTCAAGGCCTGCAGGCTGGATCTAGCTCATGGGGTGGTCAGATCTAGTCCTGGAAACAGCAAAGGAGTGGCATTTGGTGCTTCTGCCAGCAAAAATGGAGCTTGGGTTGGGAGGGGTTATCCTCCCTGGGCTTCATTTTTGGTTGCAACAATCTCCTGCAGCCCTCTGCCAGCAAAAATGGAGCTTGGGGGCCCATGTGCAGCCCTCAGGTATCCATTTTTAGCCACAGTGGCCTCCTGAAGCCCTATGCCAGCAAAAACAGAGCTCAGCTGCCCCCCCATCTCCATTTTCACTGGCAGGGGGCTGGAGGAGTCCATTGTGGCTGAAAACAGGGCCCGGGGGGGGGGCTGCGAATGCCCCCCGAGCTCTGTTTTCACTGGCTGAGTCAACTTTGAGCCAGTGAGGGTTAAACCTCTGGCACTCAGCAGAAGTAGCCTGCAATACTGCATTCTAACCACTACATCACCATGGCTCATAACATAGCTATTGTTAAAAGGTCAGATCTGACCCTTTTAAACTGGTGCAAATCCATTGTGTAAAAAAGTGCTTAGTTACATGTGTAGTTATTATCACGACATTTATATCGGGGGTGTTAAATTTACGGTCTTCAGGATTAGGCCATGTGTTGGCCCCAACCCCGCCCAATTTAGCGAAGGGAGAAAAAGTCCTAATATTTCACATGATGCTGCCGTGACGCCATGAGTTTGACATCCCTGATTTATATGAATATTTCAATTTGTTTAAACTCTATGAAATGGCATCAAGGAGCTTTATTTATAGTATTATCAAGACCTAGACAATATTTAGGTCTGTCATAATAATCATTTGCAGAACTGCTTTCCAATTAATTACTGTAGCAATTATATTTGCTATGAAGTCAATCTATTTTGATTTTTGAGAACAATCTTAAACAACTAAAAATAAAATAAATAGAATTGATCTTGACAGGATAAAAACAAACTCACAGATAAAAAGAATACAGTCCAACCTCTGTTTTTCAAAAACATTGCATTTTGCAGTGATAATGGGGTAATAAAAACACAGTTTTAATGCAGCTTGTTGGATATAAAACATGACTGACTGTAATCCTTGGCAGGTTTGTTTATGAGCATGCCCCAGTGGATGTAATGGACATTACTCCGGAGTAAGCTTTGGTCAATTTGCCAAAGGCTGAAATGGATCACAGTTGGGACCTCAGTTTGGCATTTGAATATGTCCGAAGAAAAATCCAGTCCAGTTCCAAACCAGGAGAAAGGCACTGGAAATAAAATGAAGGCTGACTGGAAAGAAGGATTCCGTTTATTGGTGAGCAGAACCAGTAACAGCACGTAGTTCTGGGACAGCTGACAAATTGGTTTGATGATTACATGGATTTTTATAGGGTTCTGAGATGCTGCAGGGGATTGTGCAGTGTAGTGAGCCTGGTGCCTTTTGCTATTCTAATGGTGGTGGGTTAATCCTATTATGTCCTAAAGGTCCTGTCCTATTCATAGAATTTAGGTGGTTGATGTAAATTTTAATCCCATCAACTGGAGGTGAAGGTATTTTGTTTGTGAATAGGGTGGCCTGGATTTCTTAATGGGTACAAAATATCCACCTCTAAAGATTTCAGCCATCTGCTAGAGGCTGTTGGGTCTGCTTTCTGCCTTTGTTAATTTTCTCTCCTCCATTTCTCCTTTGGAAAAATATAATATTCTGCCTCTTTTAATATTCCCCAAAATATATCATTCACTCCTGTGAGTGTGTGCGGGGGGTTTCTACAAATAGCAATCAATGGCTGAATCCAGCAAGCAGCTTAATTGATTGCAATATCCACCCACCCACCCACCCCAGCTGTATTGTTCAAGAGAATTATGATTCAAAGGTGCTTTTCTCAAGAGGCAACTGCGCTTTCTGGTTTTTCTTTGAAGACATTTTGCTTCTCATCCAAGAAGCTTCTTCAGTTCTGACAGGATAGTGTGGGATAGAAGGACTTACATTTCTTGCAGACAGCTGGTCATTTGCAATCTTTTAGAGAATCATTGAGGCCACTTGGAGGGTCACCTGGGTGGTACAAATGGCTGCGGAGCCTTCCTGGAACTGTTGAAAGGACTGTGTTATAGACTGGAGATAAATGATGTCATATCCCTCCCTCTCTGTTGAGAAAGGGCTCTTCAAGTCAACTTCAATACAGTTCAAAGAAGGCTCCACACCCATTTGCACCACTCAGGTGACCCTCCAAGTGGCCTCAATGACTCTCTAAAAGAATATAAATGACCAGCTGTTTGCAAGGAATGTAAATCCTTTCATTCCCCACTATTTAGTCAGAGCTGAAGAAGCTTCTTGGATGAGAAGTGAAACACCTTCAGAAAAAAAACCACAGGAAAGTCCAGTTGCCTCTTGAAAAAAGCACCTTTGTGACAAACATGACCTGGATGACTGAGAATCTCCATAGGCAGAGAATTATGAGAAATTCTGATGATGATCTGATCTAGTTTCTTATGCACATCTTAGAGTTGCCAGAGCAAGGTGGATAGATTCATTGACTGATTGATCGATTTAAGGCAATCCAGGATATGAGCCATGATACCCATTAGAAGCTAGCCTTCGAAATACTCAATGTAAATGTGAGTTATGTTGTTGCTAGTGTTATGTCTTGAATTGGTATACTCGAAATCCCCGAGCCTTGATTGGCTAAGGCGCGGGGATTTCTGATTGGCCAGGCGAGCCGCGCTGATTGGCCCGATTGAAGTCTCCCGCGATTGGTGCAAACCAAGAGCGGGAGACTTGAATCGCTGCCATTGGCCGCGGCCGCCGCTGCGAAAGGTATAAAAGCCGTGGGCTTTTTGCCTTTCACCGGTTCGGTTCTCCCATTGTTAATAAAGAGCTTTGAATGAAAGTCACCGACTCTGACCGTCTTTTTGCGGACACGACACTGGCGACGAGGATGGGATCTCGCCCCTGAACCGAACCCCGTGTCCACTCAAGAACCAGCTCCAGCGCAGAGATGGCGAAGATAGCACCGCCCGCCCCGTTCAACCCCGCCGCCGAGGATTGGGAATCATACTCGGATCGGTTCCGGATGTACCTGGAATGCGCCGGAATGAAGGACGCCCCGGCCCCGCTAAAACGCGCCGTCTTTCTTACGCACTGCGGACCAGAGGTTTTCCAGATGGCCAAAGCCTTGGCCAAACCGGCAGACGCAACCGCCATGGACTGGGACGTCCTTGAACCCATATTGCGGCGCCATTACGCCCCCGAAGTCCCCATCCTGATACGGCGCAACGAGTTCTACCGCCGAAACCAGAAACCAGACGAAAAATTGAGCGACTTCGTCGCAGAACTACGGCGCCTAGGAGGACTCTGTGAGTTCGAAGGTCTGAACAGTCTCATAAGAGACCGCTTCGTACTCGGTTTATGGGATCCTACACTCCAGAGCCGACTTATGGCCAAGGGCGACATCAGCCTAGCCGATGCCCTTACAGCAGCCGCAGCCGCTGAAGCGACCCGCACGTCGGCAGACAGCATGCGAAGATCTGACGCGAAGGGCGGAAACAACAACCCGGCAAGGTCGGCCGACACAAGAAACGAAGCAACCGCACACTACGGTGAATACCAATCAAACTCCAGCACGTCAGAAGACGAGGAGGACATACACCGAGTGCAGACGGGACGCGGCGATCAACGAAGCCGAAAAGGTCGCAGGTCGAGGACCAACTGTGCCGGGTGCGGCGGCGATCACCCCAGGGCAGAATGCCGATTTTTTGACTCTATCTGTAGGCATTGTGAACGACGGGGTCACATCGCCCGAGTTTGCCGCCAAAAGAAGACCCGCAGCCCGCCCAAATGGGAACAGCACGATAGACGGAGAGAAAACTCCCCGCCCAGAACCAGAGAGCGTCAGCCAGACGGTCGGTGGGACCGCACTCAACGATCTCAAAGAAGCGGCGACGGTCGGCGAAAAGAAGAAACCCACCAGACGGTGACCATCGGCCACGCCATCTCCGACGGCGCCAGAAAGGTACATGTAGAAGTACATATCGAAGGCCAGCCATGCAAAATGGAAGTGGACTCCGGGTCCTACCTTTCCATGATTGCATGGCGCGAAATCAAAAGACTGGTGCCTACACTGCAAAAGAGAAACGTGCATGCCCAAAAGGTCATCATTAAAGACTACCAAGGGAATCGCGTTCCCGTAGTGGGCACCAAGAACTTCAATATAACTTACAAAGGCCACACCGAACAACTACCACTCACAATCGTCGATCGCGACCGCCCAAGCCTACTGGGTTTACAATGGTTCGCCCCGCTTAACATCGCGCTGACAGGTGTCAACCAAGTCACCATCGAAGCTTGGGAACAGCGGCTAGCCCAGGAGTTCCAGGAGGTGTTCGATGGAGGCTTGGGCAAGTACCAGGGGCCCCTTATCTCGTTTGACCTAGACCCAAGGGTTCCCCCTAAGCGGCTTAAACCTAGAAGGGTACCATTTGCATTAAGACCTAAAATTGACGAGCAGCTCGACAAGCTCGTCAAACAAGGGGTATTGCAGCCGATAGACCATGCCAGATGGGAAACCCCTATAGTGACCCCAGTAAAGCCAGACGGGTCCGTGAGAATCTGCGGGGACTATAAGGCCACCCTAAATTGCGCGTTGCAACAAAGCGCCTACCCAGTCCCAATAGTGCAACATTTACTGCACTCACTAGGAGGGGGCAAAGTCTTTGCCAAGCTCGACCTCGCCCAGGCATATCAGCAGCTACCTGTGGACGAGAAAACGGCGGAAGCCCAAACAATAGTGACCCATCGGGGGGCTTTCAAGTGTAACCGGCTCCAATTTGGAGTCAGCGTAGCACCAGGCATCTTTCAAAGCCTGATGGAACGTTTGCTACAGGGCATTAAGGGGGTGGTGCCCTATTTTGATGACGTATTAGTAGCGGCGCCAAACGAAGCCGAATTAGAAAACAGACTCAGACAAGTCTTAACAAAATTTAAAGAAACAGGACTTAAAGTCAAACGAGAAAAATGCAAACTATGTACAAAGCAAGTAGAGTTTTTGGGCTATCTCCTAGACCAGCATGGCATTCACCCTACGACTAAAAAAGTAAAAGCCATCAAGGAAGCCCCCACCCCAAAGTCCAAAACGGAACTACAAGCGTTCCTAGGCTTACTAAATTTTTATAATGTTTTCCTACCTCAAAAGGCAACGGCGGCGGAGCCTTTACATAGACTCCTAGACAAGAGGGCAGCCTGGACTTGGGGGAGACGAGAACAAGCCGCTTTTCAAAGAACCAAAGACCTCCTCACCTCCGACGCTGTCCTGATGCAATTCAGTGAGACCTTGCCCTTAGCTGTCACTTGCGACGCATCACCCTTCAGCGTCGGCGCTGTCCTCAGCCACACCCTCCCAGACCAGAGAGAAGCACCCATCGCTTTTTTCTCCAGGACTCTGACCAAACCGGAGCGGAACTATAGTCAGCTGGACAAAGAAGCTTTGGCTATAGTTGCCGCCGTTAAACGTTTTCACGAATACCTGTATGGCCGCCCGTTCACCATCGTGACGGATCACAAGCCATTGCTGGGCATCCTCGCCGGAAACCGAGCCACGCCAAACATCTTGTCACCCCGGATGACAAGATGGTCTGAATTCCTGGCAGCCTACAGTTACGAACTGTTACACAAGCCAGGTAAGAAAATTTTGCACGCAGACGCTTTAAGCCGCTCGCCTCTACCTGACACTGAACCTGACCCAGCACCAACAACAAACACCCTAAGTATCGATAGCTTACCTATTACCGCATCTGACATTGCCAGAGAAACCGTTAAGGACAGGCGCCTAGCACGAATCTTACACTGGTTAGAAAAAGGCTGGCCGGAAAAAGACAATGACGAGACTTTTAAAACATTCCGCCAGCGCCAGACTGAACTTTCACTACTGAGAGGGTGTATCCTATGGGGTGACCGGGTGGTAATTCCGGACAGATTGCAAGAAAGGGTCTTGGAGATGCTACATGAGGGTCATCCTGGCATCGTCAGGACTAAAGCCCTGGCCAGAAGTTATGCTTGGTGGCCAGGGATGGACAAACAAATTGAGGCATGGGTCGCCAAATGCCACCGGTGCCAGGAGACCAGATCCAGCCCACCCGCAGCACCTATCCGGGACTGGGAAACACCACGGGGGCCCTGGTCCAGAATCCATCTTGACTTTGCTGGCCCCACAAATGGACATACTTTTTTAATCACGGTTGACGCGTACTCCAATTGGTTGGAAGTTAGCGACATGAAGTCCACTACCACAGAGGCCGTCGTAAAAGAACTGTGTAAACTGTTTTCCACACACGGCCTCCCAGACGTCGTCGTCTCGGACAACGGGCCCCAGTTCACTTCCATCGACTTTGAACGGTTCCTGGCAGAAAGGGGTATCCGCCACGCATTAACAGCACCGGCGCATCCGGCGGCGAACGGTAGGGCGGAACGGATGGTCCAGTTTACGAAAAAGACCCTCCGGAAAATGGACCACGGGGAGATCAGCGACAAAATCAACCGACTGCTCTTCATACAGCACATCACTCCCAATACTACAACCAACAAGAGTCCTGCAGAGCTTCTGATGGGCAGAAAGCTGAGGTCCCCACTCGACAGACTGCACCCGACTTATAACCCGGAGCGGCCCCCAGACTCCAGCTCCAGGTACCGGACATTTAACCCAGGTGACTTAGTCTATGCAAAAAACATGACGGGGGACCCCCTATGGATCCCAGCCGTCATAACTCAAGTCACTGGTCCACGGTCGTACCGGCTCCAAACCATCGATGGGCGAGCCTGGAAGCGACATATCGACCAGCTCAGGTCACGAACAGCGACTGACCTCAACCCCCAAGACACGAACCAAGGGGGGAGGGAATACCCGGAAAGACAATCGCAGGAAAAAATAAAACAGAAATACTCACCGGAACACAGCCATCGCGAGTCCCCTCCGGAGAAAAGCAGTCTGGCCAGCTCTACCGACTCGGAGAAGCCAAGCGGGAGCGGCGAAATCCGTGACTCAACCGACCCGGTAGGCCCAGGCGGGAGCCACGGCGAAAGAACCGGCCCGATCATCCAGCCGGTTCGCACAGAGGCAGGAGCAGCCAAAAAGATGACCGCTCCGGCCGAGTTACAGCAAGCAAGTGAGTTGCGCAGGTCAACTAGGACTCGACGGAGCCCCGCCTACCTGCGTGACTACACCACGTGATGGACCATACCAAGAGGGGAGGGGTGTTATGTCTTGAATTGGTATACTCGAAATCCCCGAGCCTTGATTGGCTAAGGCGCGGGGATTTCTGATTGGCCAGGCGAGCCGCGCTGATTGGCCCGATTGAAGTCTCCCGCGATTGGTGCAAACCAAGAGCGGGAGACTTGAATCGCTGCCATTGGCCGCGGCCGCCACTGCGAAAGGTATAAAAGCCGCGGGCTTTTTGCCTTTCGCCGGTTCGGTTCTCCCATTGTTAATAAAGAGCTTTGAATGAAAGTCACCGACTCTGACCGTCTTTTTGCGGACACGACAGCTAGTATCAACAGTCCTTGCAATGGGACATGTTCCAGGCAGCTGACATCTGAGCAGCCCAGCAGTGCTAAGGTCTGATTATTAAGGATGTGTCTGGATCAGTTTGTAACTGATAATAATTCAGTTACAAGAATAACTCACACTGTTATACTTTCAAGTGCATTCTTTTATTTGCTTGATGTTATTCCCTCTACTCATACACAACCTGATTGTGAATGTTCAAATGCCTTGGTTTATGTCTGTTCCACTTCTTAAGATGGTGGGAATGTAAATGTTTTTGCTGTTTTTTTTTTTAAAGAAAAATAGATCAGTCCAAGTTTACCCATATACAATTCTCATTCCCGGATCCTTTCAATCAGTACTTATAGCTCACATTTTGCCATCTCCTGACAATTTTTATTGATAATTAAAAATTGGATAAGGAAGGTGTTCAGAAAACTTTAAAAAAAAATAGCAGCATCTTTCTCGAGCAAAGAATGAACAGTACGTGAAGCAGTATTTTCTGAAGACTTGCTAAAATCTGATGACTCACTTTTAAAATGTACTTATTTTTGAACTGTTGTTAAAGCAGTTTTCCTGTTTAATCTTGCATTTTCTTTTTGAGGCATGAAGCAGATATTATTTCCCACAGCAATTTGCTGCCTTTTATTGAATGAAGACCTAGAATTTTAGAGTGGGCCTAACAAAGGCATAGCTAGTAATTTTTTATACTATTTTGACAGTTTGTTCTCTCCTGGATTCTAACACAGAGAAGCACAGGACAATTATAAGATGTCAGCAAGTTTAAGGGGCAAGGTACAGTCCTTTGGCCCAGGTTTGAAAGGCTTCTATTTTTCTTCCTTTATCATGTCCAAAACTTTTTCCACATTGTGGTTTATAAACTGTAAACATCAAATAGTTTATCTGCAACAAACAAAGCCTAAAAGATTGAAGATTGCTATTGCTCTGGTTAATCTTGTAAGAGAATGTCTGTTTAATAAAATCTGGGGCTTTGTTTTTAATCTCCCAATTTCTAACATCTTCTAATGGGTCTTTGGAAGAAGAAGAAGAAGAAGAAGAAGAAGAAGAAGAAGAAGAAGAAGAAGAAGAAGAAGAAGAAGAAGAAGAAGAAGAAGAAGAAGAAGAAGAAGAAGAAGAAGAAGAAGAAGAAGAAGAAGAAGAAGAAGAAGAAGAAGAAGAAGAAGAAGAAGAAGAAGAAGAAGAAGAAGAAGAAGAAGAAGAAGAAGAAGAAGAAGAAGACAGATGGTTTCAAATGCATCGAATAACGATTCATTTTTTCCTGAAAATAATGGTTATTAATGAAACTGCTGCAGATGAAAAGAAGTTTTGGCAAATATTCAGGATTTGGTGACTGTAGTTTAGAGAACATATTCTTAGAAAGAGCACTTATTTTGTGTGTGTGCTGGGGCACCAAGAACACTATTTAATGAAAATGAAATTACTGTTGAAGAATGATAGGCAAAGAATACGCTTCTTTATTTTATACAAGAATGACCAGACCATCAAGTGCTTTTAATGCCAGCAAAGCATAAAGAAAACCATGTGTAGATCATTTTGGCACTTAGTAAGAAGGGTTTCCCAAGGCAGAATAGTGCCATGTTGTATTGCTGCATCCTTCACAGAACCTGCCACGTTCCTTGCATTGTGCTAATTGAGTAGGCTTCCCTTTCATTTGTGAAAAGAAGTGTTTAATACTGACAGACCAATTATAATCTCTTCATCATCAACAAGCCAAACCTGTTAGCATTCACATGAACTTGCTATCACAGTGTGAGATCTCTCCACTGTAAGTTTCCAGCCCTTATTCGGTATCTCCATGATAAAAACTGAGATAACCCCAAAAGAAAAGCAATATTAGAAAAATCAGTTATATTGAATTCACAATCACAGATGTTACATACAGAACAAACTTGTGCATGTCTACATACCTGTGATTTCTAAAGGGAATCTTCATTTTGATCCTCAAACAGGACAAGTTACACAATTATGGGACTGCTTTCAGAAATACCAGCTGTTGATCAAATGTCACACTTCGTGTGACACACACTTTGATGGGATTTCCCCAAACCTAGCTCTTGACACAGGCAACCATTGTTATGAAGTGTTGATAGCGACAGAACTGTCCTTTTTCAAAACAGTCACACATTGGCTTAATGTCACCTAGATAGAATTAAACCTAGTGTATTCATTTACGCACAAACCAGAATCCTTTCTTGAAATTTCAATATACTTTTCCTCTTGGAACGACTGGAGATTCCTGCATTGTGCTATGGAGAAGATGCAGAACAAAATGGCTTCCTGCTTCTTGCCTTCCCCAGCTTGTGAATAAGGGCTGTGGTGCCAAATTTTATTTACTTTTCAATATTTTGCTTGCCAAATGAACTGGGACATTTGGTTTCAGCAAACAGTGGAGTAGGACTCTGGATATTTAAATAATTCATGCAATCAGTTGATTCCACCATGGGATGAAGGAAAAACAAGAAATATTTTTGGGGGGTAAAAAATGGGCCTTGCTGTCCTGAGTCCCTTCTAAAGATTAACTTCCACGCCAGCTATTTACAATCAAGTGAAACCTTTGCAGCATGTCTGTCTATGACCATGGATCACCAATGTAGCTGCCTTGAGACCTCCATGCAGTCTGATGTTTCAGTTTCCTTCAAGGAATGATGGATGGATGGATTGATTGATTACATTGATTATATTTATTTATTTATTTACAAGATTTGTATGTCAGCACATCTTAGAACAAGTCTAGGCAGCTCATAAAAACCACACGACATAAATGAAAAGCCCAACACCTCCCAGTATCAACTTGCTCCTTTCAAACTGCAGTGAGGACATCTTGCCAAACCAGATGCCAGAACTTTGGCAAAAACCCCACCCAAGATCCCTCTAAAACTAAATCCATTAAGATCTGTGTCTGGCTGATCTAACAGGATCTAACAGGATCTAACAGGATCTATTCCTTGATGTAAGGGAGCAGCTGCAGAGAACCCTAGGGCCAAAAGTAATCTGTGATGTTAGTGGCAAGAGATCAATGTTGATGTCCATTAGTTTTGAACCAGCATATTTTTCAGCATTATTCTCTGTATTACTTTGTGATATTAAAAGAGGCAGTAGAAACTGGGAAAAGAGAATTTGAGGGTGGTGGTGGCTGTTAATGTTGGAATTCTTGATATTACCATAAAACACTCCATTAAACATGAGTAGAGTCTAATTCAAAATCTGAAGAAATTGGATTTTCTGATGTTGAGTATAAACATGTTTTTTATGTACATGTCACAGTCATACATATCCAGCAAATAATAATAGAATAGAATAGAATAAATAGGATAGAATAGGATACGATAGAATAGAACAGGATAGAATAAATAGAATGGAATGGGATGGGATGGGATGGGATGGGATGGAATGGAATGGCATGGAACAGAACAGAACAGAACAGAATAGAAACTGTATTGTCATTTTAAATGTACACAATCAGTATACATTAAAATGAAATTTCATTGCATTCAGCTCTCAAAGGATAACCATTATATACACTGCTCAAAAAAATAAAGGGAACACAACAATAAGACATCCTAGATCTGAATGAATGAAATATTCTTATTAAATATGTTGTTCATTACATAGTTGAATATGCTGACAACAAAATCACACAAAAATTATCAATGGAAATCAAATTTAGCAACCCATGGAGGTCTGGATTTGGAGTTACACTCAAAATTAAAGTGAAAAAAAAAAAACCACTACAGGCTGATCCAACTTTGATGTAATGTCCTTAAAACAAGTCAAAACGAGGCTCAGTAGTGTGTGTGGCCTCCACATGCCTTATGATTGCCCTACAATGCCTGGACATGCTCCTGATGAGGTGGTGGATGGTCTTCTGATGGATCTCCTCCCACACTTGGACTAAAGCACCCACCAACTCCTGGACAGTCTGGTGCAATATGGCATTCATGGATGGAGCGAGACATGATGTCCCAGATGTGCTCAATTGGATTCAGGTCTGGGGAACGGGCAGGCCAGTTCCATAGCATCAATGCCTTTGTCTTGCAGGAACTGCTGACACACTCCAGCCACATGAGGTCTAGCATTGTCTTGCATTAGGAGGAACCCAGAGCCAACAGCACCAACAGTCTGGTGGAATCATCTCTTCTCTTCTATTAATCATCTCTATATAGAAGAGATGATTCCACCAGACTGTCAATTATTTGGAATCCTGCACTCACAAACAAAAAAAATCTCCACACCACAAGCCAGGCAAACACCTGGGCACAAACAGACTCCCCCTGATACCTCTAGCTCAAACACACCCAACCAGGCACCCAGATAAAACCTAGCTTCCTAATAAATGACAGCCATCCATTTACTTGGAACCAAGCTGCACTAAAAGCCTCCAATACAGGAACACAATGTTACCAGCCAATCAAGACAAAAAAAGCCACAAAACAGACAGAAGATATTAGAAACACCAATCAAGCAGAACACAGCAAACTCCAAGACCAATAAACACAGACCAAGACTCTCAACCAATCAGGAGGAAGAAAAAACCATTCTGACACAGCAATAGGCTGCCCCAAATTTAAATCTGAAACCACTGTAAAAGTCTGACTCACAGACAAACACCATACAGAAGCCTGATGATGGCAGATGAGATTCTGCTGAAACATTGCTACAACTTTAAAAGCACCACGTGGGAAAATACCCGAACAAAGCTGAATGCCAGACATGTAAGTACCCGCGAAAACTTAAGAAAACATATATATATATATATATATATATATATATATATATATATATATATATATATATATATATATATATATATATACACACAAAGTTATGAATAGTAAACCACAAAAATTAAAGATTTTGGGATAAGGATTTTTGAAATGGCTAAATCTAGTTTATTGCATCTTTCAACATGCTTATCTGTGTCTTTCTATTCTTCCAAGATATCACATCCAAATAATATTTAATACATTGCGTTCAGTTCCTTAAACTTTTCATTTCCCTCTTTTAGAACCCCTCAACCAACCTGAGCCAACCGTGTCTTCTATCAACTCATTCATTTTTTAATATACTTGCTTTGCAATTTGTCAACTATTCATTCTTGACCTCTTGTTTTCTACTTTTGCCCACACAGGTCTTAAATGTTCTCTTTCCATTGCATTTGTAATGTTTCTTTTGACAGAAAATTCTCATTTTGCCAAAGGACAAAACGGAGAAGAAAACATAGTAACTGCCATTTCTTTCATTCCTAACAAGCTATTCAATACCAGCAACTGCGTATCTTAATATTTCTACATCCATTACTTCACCTTTCATAAATACTTTTAACAAAGTATCCAAAGATATCTACTTTCCCTAGGGTTTCCTGTCATTAATATATAACTTGCAATCATTAGAATAGTTAGGACAGTTAATTGGTATAACAACTTGCCTGCAGAAGTTGTGGGTGTTCCAACACTGGAGGTTTTCAAGAAGAGATTGGACAACCAATAGTCTGAAATGGTATAGGTTCCAAAGGTGCTTTTTCAAGAGGCAACTGGACTTGCTTGTTTTTTCTTTGAAGATGTTTTGCTTCTCATCCAAGAAGCTTCTTTAGCTCCTTCAGAAATGGTGTAGGGTTCCCTGCCTAAGCAGTCAGGGGTGGGATTCTACAGGTTCGCACCTATTCACTAGAACCGGTTGTTAACATTCTAAGCAGTTCAGACAGCCAGTTGTTAGAAGAAATTACTGGGCTAATCCTGTAAGGAAGGCAGGAAGGAAACATTCTGGTGTTGCTTACAGAAACTGCCTCTCCATTAACCCTTATTACATTCTTGGCAGGACTAGACTTCCTGTCTCTGGAACTTCTCTGGAGTTCTTTTCCCTCCTTTGCTGGCACTTTGCTCGTGTGGAGTGACCATTCAAAGTTACAATGGCACTGAAAAAAGTGACTTATGAGCATTTTTCACACTTACGACTGTTGCAGCATCCCCACAGTCATGAGAGGCCAAGCGAGGAGATGCATGCCTCAATGTGAATGATATTGAATGGCCACGCCCAGCCAATAACATGACCACCAAGCCACGTCCACCCAGTCACATGACCACCAACCAAGCCTCGCCCATAGAACCGGTTGTTAAAAAATTTGAATCCCACCCTTGTGAGCAGGGGTTTGGATTAGAAGATCTCCAAAGTCCCTTCTAACTCTATTATTCTGTTATTCATTTCCTCCATTGTTTTCCCCTGACAAACACAATATAGACTATTATTTATTTATCAAATGGCAGACACAATGTAGAGTAGTCTTAACCATATATGTACTGCACATAGCACCTCCTGTAATGACCAGATATCTACAGTATGTTTTAACCCATTTTGACCTCATGTTCACACTATCTCATGCAAGCTGATGTTGTGGCCTGCCAGTGGTCAGAGGACCTGTGGCAGACTCAGACGGTGAGGAGGTTAAGGAAGAACATGGGCCAATCCTGGAGTCTGGGGAAAGCTCTGACAAGGGCAGAGCTGACAAGGGCAGAGGCAGAGATGGGGCCAGGGCTGTCTGACAGTTATCAGCTACCTTCAGAGTCAGGGATCAGTGGGGCAGAAGAATAGCTGGAGCCTGTTCCCAATGTGCGCATGTGCAGAGCTGTTAGGAGAAGGGAACAGTTAAGGAACAAGGGATTCTGAAGTAAAGGCACAAGTGGACGGTGAATGTCCCCTTCCATAGGGAATAAAGAGGAGCGAAAGGGGAGACAACGTTTGCAGGAGAAAATTAGTTCTTTTAATTAGTGTGAAGATTTGTTCTTGACTCTCAGAGACTCCTTGTCAAGTATTTTCTTGTACAGCGTTGTGCTTGGAAGCTATTGACCTGGCAGCTCTCCAAGCCTGATAAGGTTTGTGGTTGTAATTCCCCCTTGAAAGACTGTTTGCCGGGATTTTGCTGGATGTGAATGATAGGAATTCACATTAGCCTACTAAAAAGGGGTTTTGTCGGGACAAGGAGTCTGTTTCGTGAAGCCTAGGTCAGAACAGCTGAGATTGATAGAGAGTACCTTGTAAGCCTACCTACCTACCAATATTCATGCCTGGTGTAACGCTGCAAACATCTCCTTTATCTTAAGTTGCAAGAAAAAAAATCACATTTCAACTAGTTTAAATAATGTAGCCTTATTAACTTATTCGTTAATATAGATTTTTACCCTTGGGATGATTATCATTGAATATTATTACTCTGAATCAAGAAGAGCATTTTGTTCACTCTATTAGTATATGTGTTCCTTGGTATTTTTTCTGTTCATTTACGCTCAAGGATAGAAGTTCTGACATTTTTCTAGAATATAGTGCCTGAATATTAAGACAGATTCATTTTCTCTTTAATGATATTCATTCAGTAGTCACGAATGAATTATCATTTCATTCTATTTCCATATCTAGGGGTAATACACTTAAAAGCTAAAAATAATTTTTTTTGGGGGGGGGTACCTGAATCATTCTAATTTGCATTTAAAAACAACAACCAATGTTTTAAAATATCAGTTTTGTGAGTTGGAAATGCGATTCTAATCTAAAACCAATTTAGGAAAACATAAAACATACCATTTGTGTCCAGCAACACATGACACAATGCAATATAGGAGTTTAAGTGATTAATAGAAATAAAAAAACATCTATCCTCTAGTCTAAAACACTATATTCTTTAAACAGCTACACATTTTTTGTGATATGATGATGATGATGATGACGATGATTGATTTGCAGCCTTTGGGGCTGGTTGGTAGCTCAACAGCTCAAGTCTTAATCCAGGACCTAGGAACTGTTCAGGAAGCGTCGGAGGATATAAGCTGTTCCAAGTAGGGTGGTTTTTTTTGTAGAATCAGGGATTTCAAATCTGATAAATTCAGAATTTCCAAATAGTGAGGTAGCCCTTTAAGTATTGTTCAAAATTCTCCAATTACAATTGGGATAACACATGATTTCTTTTTCCAAAGTTGCTCAACTTCAATTTGTAAGTCCTGGTACTTTGTGATTTTTTTTCTTGCTGCTTGTCTTCAATTCGTGCTTCACCAGGTATTTCAAAGTCAATGAACCAAGCCATTTTCTTTCCAACTATTGTTATGTCAAGTGTGTTGTGGGCCAAGTGCCTGTCAGTTTGAATTCTGAAAGTCCCACAAGATTTTGACTTTTTCGTTCTCCGGAACTTTCTCAACCTGATGTTCCCAGTAATTGTTACTCTATTCAAATCCAAATTTTGGCACAATTTCCAGTGAATGATTTTAACAACTTAATTATGGTGTTCTAGGTAGTCAGTTTGTGAAATGTTGCTGCACCCACTGATTAAATGGTCAACTGTTTCATCTTTCTCATTACAGAGGCAGCATTTTCTGTTGGTGGTGACATGCTGAATCATTTCCTTCATGAAATCCATTCCCAATATTTTATTGAGATTGTAATTGGGAATTTTGAAATCTTAAACTCCCAGTTCTAGATTTTGGTCTCCCCTCATCAAAACAAACTATATTTGATTTCCTCCCCCCTCATATTATGTTGCAACAATTGCATTTTATTAGAAGGCATATATACAAGAATGAACCTTTGCCAATTCCTAGTCTTTCTTGTCTATATTTGAACCATGACAGTGGCTGAAAGCAGTTTTTGTTAAATGCATACATAAAATTTCTGAATTCAAGATAATTACATACATTGTGAGCTCCTGTCCCAAGCAGCTTTCCCTAAGTTTTCTTGGCATAGCGCATTATTTTTTATTTCTATCATGTTTATACCCCATCAATATGGATGTTATATAAGAATCTTTTTTTTTTGAGAAGAATTTTATTAATTTTCTACAAACAAACAAGACAAACAAAACATTAAAACATCAACTCTCATATGTACATCCAGTGTGTCGGTTGGTTCATCAGTTTTGTGCATTCATTTTGTAGTCTCAATTACAATTATGTCACATAACAACTCATATTGTCAATCCAAACTTATATATCCTAATATCACTAAAAAAAGAGAAATTTTTGACTATACTTTTAATCATTCATGCTTTATGGGATAACAATACTTTAAATATTTTTGATGCATCTTTGTCAGAGTATGTTCATTAACTGGCAGAGACATGGTTAACAAAGTCGGCAAGTGAGTAAGCATGGCAACAGACCAGCCAATGGGAGTTGACAGCCTGGATGTGGTTTGGCTCTGTGTGCTTTGCTGAGAATTGAAACTGAAACTGAAGATCTGTTCTGAGCCCTCTGAGCTACTGCTGCTGTTTGTGTTTGTGTTATGTTACGCTGAAAGAATCTACGAATGGTATTGTAAATTTTACCCATATTATTATGTTTATAAAGAAGTTTATGATTCTGCTGAATCAGTCATCTGGACTTGAATTTCTGCGGCAAAATCTAACAATCTTGAAATACCATCAATGACAAATTCTTTAAAAACAGGAACAAAGGCAATCAAATGTATCTTTGAGCAATTATGGTCTACTAATTAACCCTTATACTGGGGGTTGGCAAACTGTGGCTCCAGAGCTGCATATGGCTCTTTGGGCCCTCTGCTGCAGGTCTCTCTCATGCTGTCCTGGCAAAAGGATGTAAGAGCCATTACTCTGTCATGGCAGTGGCATGGCTGGAGCCTTAATGCAGGAGTGTAGTGCCCCTGCACTTGCCTTTGTGCGCTAACAGCATTCCGCCTTTGTTGTGGTACATTTGCTGCTGCTGTCAGGAAAGAGGGCTGGGAGAGAATGGTGGGGATGGATCTTGCAGAGTGGGGTCCATCCCCCAACCCTGGCCTTCCTCCTCCCTTTTCAGTGGGTCCAAGAGAAAGAAGGGGGAAGCATGGGGAAGCCCTCCCCTCTCCCACTGAGTGCCAAGAAACAACAGCCCAGTGGGAGGGGGAGATGGCCTGGCAGAAATGCCCCCATTGGTGAGTTGGACGGTAGAGAGGCATGGCCTAAATATCTCAACAGAGGGCCAGCAGAGGCATCAGGGGGAGCAGGGCCTCTGCTGTTCCCCCACAGCCCCAGCCATCGCTGCCTGGGGAAGGCACAGGAAAAGGAAGCAAGCAGAAACATAGCAAGGTATGTACAGGCAACAGAAAGGTAATGGCAACAGAAAGCGGTTCATTTCAAAGGTGGCAGCTTGTGTTTGGAGCTGCCAAACAGCATTAAATTTACATGCTTCCCATCTGTCTATCAGGTAATTCTTTGCAACCAACAAACATAATAAAAATACAACATAAGGCATTTAAGTGATAAATAGTAACATTAAAGTTAACCAAAATTCAGTAAAAATGAAGCTAATTTATAATGGGTGAAGGTGGGGAGATACTTCTTTTTGATATATCTAACGAGTTGCTTGAATCCTTCCAGGTAAAGCTGGGGTACCAGTATGTGTATGAGTTGAGCATCCCATTGTGATCACACAATGCCATTGCAAGAAGACTTGGCTTGCAATTGTGGACTATTTAGATAGGTCACCATGATAATGGATTTATATTCATGGCTGGTGAAATGTCAACTGAGGTTAAGTGCCGAAATCCTGACATGAAGTATTATGTCCTGTCGGCTGCCGGGCCCTCAAGCAGCTGAATCAGAAGAGGAAGTGTGGGAGTCAGGGCCAGCATCGAGGCAACCTGGGAGAAGCGGGGGAAGAGGGAATGGATTGTCAGAGAGAGAGAGAGAGAGAGGTGGATCCTGGGCCATCTGTCAGCCCTCAGATGGAGAGTCAACAGCCCACAGGTCTGGATATGGCTGATGAGGAAGAGGAGGAACATCTGGGTCCAGTGCCTGATACACGGATGTGCAGAAGGCAGAGGAGAGGAGAGCAGTGGAAATCTAGGGGCTGGTCCTCAGGTTGGAAGAGCCCCACTCTAGCTCTAGGGAAAAAAGGCAGGGGGTAGAGATGAATAGATGTGGCAGATAACTATTCATTTTCCTGCTGGAGGGACTAGTTAGCCTGCTGTAAGAGAGAGACTTATTTCTGGGGCTGCTGGAGCTCCTAATAAAGGAATCATTGATTTAACTACAGAAGATTTGTCATGTTTGGGAGCCAGGTCAGAAGATGAAGATGAAGAGGATGCAGTTTCAGAAAACAGAAATGTTTTCATCTTTGAGTCATTGGAAGAGCTTCTTGGCTGGATCTCATATCCAGCTCCTGGGATCTTATTATAATAGCATGCTGGTGTGATCAATAAAGGAGTGCCAATTCATAATTGCATGGATGCCAGTGTTAGGAGAGTGGAAGGACATGGAAGTTTGCCATTATGTCAAGCACAGGAAAGTAGATAAATGCTTTTAAAAACCCTTTTATTACAACAAAGAGGGGAGAATGAGTATGTTGAAGCACAGACTAGGTGTTCTAACCCAGCTCCCTGAACACGACAAACCCTCTTATGTGAACTCGAAAGATCCCTTTATTAGGAATGCTGGCAACCCCAACAAAAGGTTTATTTTGGAGGCTAACAAGTCTGTCTGGCCAGAAGATGAATAGTTGTCTGACACACCTGTTCAACTTTGTCTCCTGCCTTTTATCCCCAGAGCTAGGGTGAGGCCACGCTAGAAGCGGTGGCTCTTCTGTTCCAAGGAAAGGTCCATAAATTTCCACTGCTCTCCTCTCGGCCTTCTCTGCATCCATGCATCAAGCACTGGACCCAACTGTTCCTCCTCTTCCTCATCAGTCATCTCCAGCCCTGGGGGCTGTTGCCTCTCCATCTGAGGGCTGACGAATGGCTCAAGCTCCGCCTCTGTCTCTCTCTCCAGCCAGCTCCATTCCCTCTTCCCCCTCAGAGATCCCAGGTTGTCTGATGCTGGCCCTGACTCTCCTCCTCCTCCTCCAATTCAGCTGCTGGAGGGGCCGGCAGCCAACAAGCCACAACACTAAGGGGAGTTTGATTTGCAAATAAGTACTTAGCAAGGAAGAGAAAGAACCAACTGGTTGATGTTTTTTTGCTAGTGGTAGACTTATAGACAATAGGCTCACAACATGTCCAAAAATGATCTGAAAATATCTTGATCTATCTTGGGTTCATTCAAAATGGGAGAGAGAGTTTAGGAGATGGAAAGGTTCTTTGTCTTGAAAAGCCCTTCATTTCATCTGATAATCTAAGTTAATATGTCTTTAGCTTTCTAAGGAATGCTATTGACTTGAACCCATAGATCTTGTTCTGTCAAATATGATCTTCTGTAATTCTTCCCATTGAAATGGAAAAGGGTATTAAGTAGACTAGACTGCATGTCTGGGTACAGGGAGTTGTATTTCCCCATCAACATCTGGTAGTCTTCTTGCTCTGAAGAAAAGATTCTAGAGAACTTATTTGTATCCCATATCTGTATCTTTTCCCATCAAGTTTCACTCAACTAAACCGCGAAATTCTGTCTAAATCCCATGCGGCTGGATAAATCAATAAATGGGACAAGACTTTTGTCTGTGATGTTTCAAGAACTTCTGAATTAAACAAGTGAAAGAAAGAGTGACATACAGATAAACAAACTTGTATATAAAAAAGCTCTTGACTGGCCCGAGTTGAAAACTGAATGCTATAATTGAAGAAATCTCTTTTAGCTTCTCATATAAATATCAAACAACTATCCCACATGTAATATTGATTTATCTCTGGTGCTTTGTATGCAACAGTTTTCTACTTTATCTTTTAGAATTGTTCCAAGAATGAACAAAGAAAGACCAGTTAGCACTAAATTATAGTTTCTGCCTCAAATTATTTTATTATGAATACTTATTACTAGGCTGTTTTTTTTCTGTTAAGCAATTAGTGAGTTTTGGGATTATTTTATTTGGGATATGAGGGAATTGTATGAAAGAAGAAAATGTTTAGGTTAGTAATAATTTTATTGTTTACAATAAATTTTATTCCCAGTTCTAACATTTTTAGACCTTATCAATTCACAGTTTTTAGGAAAACAAACCAATTTTCCTGGCATGTCCTTTCAGAGATGTCCAAGAAGACATGCAAGTTTAAACATTTTTGTTTATAAAAATTGATGTTAGTTATGTAGGTAATGAAACATTTGCAAGAAAACCACCAAGCTCAGAGAGAGCACCAAGGACCTCACAATTTAATAAAAGCTATAAGGACTTGAGTGGGGACACAGTGGCTCAGTGGCTAAGATGCTAAGCTTGTCAATCAGAAAGGTCGGCAATTCAGCAGTTTGAATCCCTAGCACCGTGCAATGGAGTGAACTCCTGTTACTTGTCCCAGCTTCTGCCAACTTAGCAGTTCGAAAGCATGTAAAAAATGCAAGTAGAAAAATAGGATCACTTTGATGGGAAGGTAACAGCATCCCGTGTGTCTTTGGTGTTTTGTCATGCTGGCCACATGATCACGGGGACATCTTCGGACAGTGCTGTCACTTCGGCTTTGTAACGGACATTAGCACTGCCCCCTAGAACTGAAAATGACTAACACAGATGTGCAAGGGGAACCTTTATCTTTACCTAAAGACTTGAGATGTTACAAATCTCCCGTTTTGAGTGCCAAATTAAATCCAGCAATTTTAGAATTTAGATTTAATTTAGAATTTTATACTCGGATAAAATTCCATTTCTCTTTTTTAATTAACTTTATTGACAGAGTACAACATGGGTTCAATGAGATTGGCTGAGTCTCCCTTTGTGCACACCCTCACAACACAACTCACAGTGAGGACAGAAGTCCCTCACCCAGTCCCAATCTTATTATACCATGTGACCTTGTTGCACAATGTGCTGGCCTTGCATGGTATTTCCCTTACATGGCAGAAACAAATTTTCAGAAACTTCTATATCAGGAAGTTTTGGATTGTGTTTAACTTATCCCACCACACTTTTCTTATTTTTTTTTTCCATTGACTTCCTAAGAAAGTAATGGAAGAGTTGTTTTTAATTTGCTCAGTAAAGCCAGGTGATTATGTTCCAATAAATGCAATAAAGCCATTTCTTTGGGGATTCTCCAAGTGTCTATTAATAGATAACAAGGTATTCATTTTTAGCCATTAAAAGACTGACCTCCTGCTTATTAATACCCACAAGTAATTAGAGGGTCCTGGAATTGAACTTACTGTTTTCCTTTCTACTTCAACTATGCATTAGTGGAGATCCCTAATGTTTCAGTAGGATAGAAGCAATAATCATTACTCTGTCTAATTCTGCTGATTTGCATTGCAAAACAAATGATATTAAATATGTGCAGTAAATTTAACTAGTTATTTGTAGCTAAACTTAGTCTACTGGTTCAACAATTGATAGAAATACAGTGCAGTATTAGCTGAACTTAATCCATTTACAGGAAAAAAAAACAGTAGATAATACAGAATAACAGAGTTGGAAGGGACCTTGGAGGTCTTCTAGTTTAATCCAACTCCTTGCTTGAGCAGGAGACCCCACACAATTCTGGATAAATGGCTATCCAATCTCTTCTTGAGAATCTCCAGTGATGGAGCAACCAAGCTACTGAATGCAAACCATTCCACTGGTTAATTGTTCTCTCGGTCAGGAAATGCCTCCTTAGTTCTAAGTTTCTCATCTCCTTGATTAGTTTTCACCCATTGCTTTTTGTCCTGCCTTCTGGTGCTTTGAGAATAGATTACAGATTAACAGAGTTAGAAGGGATCTTGCAGGTCATCTTATCCAACTCCCTGCCTAAGCAGAAGATTCTACATAATTTCTGACATATGGCAGTCCAATCTCTTCTTGAAAGCCTCCATTGATGAAGTTCCCACAAGAAGCAAGATCTTGTCAATCATAAACTTCTTCATGGCCTCCCAAGTGTATCAGAGACATATTCTGTTCAGGTTTGGGATCCTGACATGAACTTCAGTTATGCAAGAGGCAGCATGAGGCTATCCTGATCCTCACCTATCCAGCTCAGAATTGCTCAGTCTCTCAATCCAGATCTCACTCTGGAAAAGCCCTATGTTGCCAAAATTCTCCCCCAGCACTCCTCCAGAGTTTGATGAAGCAAAGGACACTAAAATGCAAAGTAAATGAATTGGAAACATGTTGTTATATCATCCTAATGTTGGGAGAAATATCCAGGTCCAGTTCAAAGCTGGGAGAAAGGCATTGGAGACGAAATGGAGGCTGGAGGCTGATTAGAAAGATGGTTCAATAATGAAGCAGAACCACATGGGTGATTCTGGGCAGCTGGCTGCATGGAAGAAGGGGGAGGTTATTCCTTCTCTTGGGCTTTGCACTTGAGCTGCCAGTTCCTGTGCAAGAATGTGTATTCTATTGGCTGTTGTCAGACTCCCATGGACCATGTTGGGGTTATTTAGGGGTCATAGCTGGCTCTATAGGCAAAGTACAAATCTTAGGTGTTCGTTTGAGCTAAGATTTGTGGAAGTTTCTGAGGGTGATGCAATGTCCTTAGGAGATTGTGCAATGTACTGAGCTCTATGTCTTCTGGTAGAAGACACAGAGCTCCCTACTACTCCATCCAGCCCCTTAGGTCAAAGTTCTGACATTGTCGTTTCTGACGTTGTGTCTAATGCAGAGGCACCGAATGCCAAATGCAACAATCAGTACTTCACTAAATGCCTTTACATTAAATGCATTTAATCTCAATTTACTACCTCGAACTAAAGGCAACATTGCTTTGTAGAACTGGAACATTGTAGAATGTGCCAACCTTTTACTGTTCTCTTTTGTGGCATATGGGTAATGGATGTGACTTCATGGAGGTGACAAGCCATGCTATTCAAACAAAAGCTGGGTTTAGGGTTTGTTGTGTCCGTCGCGGGAAAGGAGACTCGGAGCCAGTGACTCAGTTTCAGCTCTTTATTTGGTCCCGAGATCGGCTCAGGGTTTAAAGGGAAAAAGAGCGGCTTTTATTCTCTGGCCACGGCGGCTGCGGCCAATGGCACCGCATTGAATCTCCCGCGATTAGTTTCCACCAATCACGGGAGATTCGTTACGGGCCAATCAGTGCGGCTTGTTCGGCCAATGAGATCGCCGTGTGCTTGGGCCAATCACAGTGTGGCGCTTGCAAGTATGCTAATGACTGTACAGAACACCCCTTCCCTCTTGGTACGGTCCTACGTAACGTAGTCCCGTAAGTAGGCGGGGCTTTGTACTTGCCTACTTGACCTGCGCAGGTTAGTTGTTGTTTGGCTCCCGGCCGGTTCAGTCGGGTTCTGTGTTGCTCCCCACCTCGTTGATGGAACCACCTGGAAGGCCTCACCGGGCCTTTCGTCACAGCTCCCTCCCGGTCTACCCGGGCTGGTTGAGCTGCGGTTGTTGCCGCTCCCGCCTGGTCTTTCTGGGCTGGTTGAGCTGGCCTGGCTGCTTCTCCCTGGTGAGGCTTCGAGCTGGCTGCTTTCCGGTGAGTATGGCTGGTTTCTTTCTATTGGTTTTTGGTTCCTGGGGTATTCCCTCCCCTCTTGGTTTGTGTTATGGGGGCTGTCTGTGTCTGTTTGCATGTCGGTTGTGTTTCCCGTGGTTGTCCTCGATCTTATTTGATCGATGTGGCGTTTCCATGCTCGTCCGTCGGTTGTTTGCAGGTAGTACGAGTGGGGACCTGTCAGCTGGGTTTTAGTTGCCGGTATTCAAAGTGGATCTCCGGTAAGGTTCTTTGCGTAGACTGCGTCACCTAGGAAGAATGTTCAGCTTTTGCTTGAGGAGTTTGGGGTTTTTTCTGCGTTGTATGTGGGGTGCAGTCTGTTGAGCGGGGACCTTAATTTCCTCCCCATTAGTAGTTCTGCCGGGCTTTTGTTGGTAGTCGTGTTCGGGGTTATGTGTTGTATAAAGAGCATTTTTTTTGTGAATTGAACCATCCGTTCCTCCCTCCCATTCGCCGTCAGATGTGCCGGTGTTGTCAGTGAATTTTTTGAATTCCAGTGAGGTAAATTGGGGCCCGTTATCTGACACGATGACATCTGAGAGGCCGTGGGTTGTGAACAGCTTGCTGAGTTCCTTGGTCACGGCTTCCATGATGGTGGTTTTCATGTTGCTTACCTCCAACCATTGGAGTAAGCATCTACTGTGATAAGGAATATATGTCCTTTCGTGGGCCCAGCAAAATCTATGTGAATCCTGGACCATGGTCCCCTGGTGGTTTCCCATTCCAGGATTGGTGCTGTGGGAGGGCTCGGTCTGGTTTCTTGGCAACGTTTGCATGTTGTCACCCAAGTCTTGATTTGCTTATCCATCCCTGGCCACCAAGCGTAACTCCTGGCCAGCGCTTTTGTTCTAACTATGCCCGGGTGCCCCTCGTGTAACAACTCCAATACCTTCCCTTGTAACCTTTCCGGAAAAACAACCCTATCCCCCCAAAGTACACAACCTTTTTGAAATGAGAGTTCTGTTTGCCGGTTCCGGAATGTCCTGAATGATTCGTCATCGTCTTTTTCCGGCCACCCCTTTTCTACCCAATGTAACACCCGCGCCAGACGTTTGTCTTTATTAGTCTCGTGGGCAATGTCTGACATGGTTATGGGTAGATCAGGCAGAGTCTCTATGCTGAGGGTGGCTGTTGTGTGTGCTGGGTCAGGTCAGGTAATGGCATGTGGCTCAGGGCGTCTGCGTGGGTGATTGTCTTTTCCGGTCGGTGTGTGAGCTGGCGGCAAGGAATTTGGACCACCTTGTCATTCTAGGAGATAGAATGTTCGGGGTGGCCCTGTTCCCTGCCAGGATTCCCAGCAGCGGCTTGTGGTCAGTGATGATGGTAAACATGCGGCCGTAGAGGTACTCGTGGAACCTCTTCACTGCAGCGATGATAGCCAGGGCCTCTTTGTCCAGTTGACTGTAATTTCTCTCCGATTTGGTGAGTGTCTTTGAAAAGAAGGCGATGGGTGCTCCTTTTCCGTCGGGGAGCATGTGGCTGAGGACGGCGCTGACGCCGAAAGGTGAGGCGTTGCATGTGATGGCAAGTGGTAGGGTCTCATTGTATTGGATTAGGACGGCATCCAAGGTGAGCAGGTCCTTGGTTTTGCTGAAGGCGGCTTCCTCACGTTTTCCCCAAGTCCACGTGACCACCTTGTCCAAAAGCCTATGCAAAGGCTCCGCCGTGGTCACCTTTTGGGGCAGGAACACATTGTAAAAATTAAGCAGTCCTAGAAATGCCTGCAGTTCTGTTTATTCCGTGGTGTTGGGGCTTCTTTAATGGCTCTGATTTTTGTTGCAGTTGGGTGGATGCTGTGTCAGTCTAGGAGGTATCCCAGGAATTCGACCCACTCTGTGTACAGCTGGCATTTCTTTTTTTTTCACCTTTAGCCCGGCCTCTTTGAATTTGGTTAGTACCTCCCTTAGATGACCCTCTAGTTCTTGTTGGTTGGCTGCTGACACTAGTACGTCATCGAAGTAGGGCACCATCCCCTTAATTCCTTGCAAGAGTCTTTCTATGAGGCTCTGGAAAATTCCCAGAGCCACGCTGACTTGGTTTCAGCTCTTTATTTGGTCCCGAGATCGGCTCGGGGTTTAAAGGGAAAAACAGAGGCTTTTATTCTCTGGCCACGGTGGCCGCAGCCAATGGCACCACTTTGAATCTCCCGCGATTAGTTTCCACCAATCGCGGGAGATTTGTTACGGGCCAATCAGTGCGGCTTGCTCAGCCAATGAGATCGCCGTGTGCTTGGGCCAATCACAGCGCAGCGCTTGCAAGTATGCTAATGACTGTACAGAACAGGGTTGTTTTTTTTTTGCATAGCTTGAAATGACTTGTGGCAGTGACATTCAAAACAACAAGTTGCGATTCATTTTGCTTCGACTATCAAATCCCTTTGAAAGAATTACCTCTGAATCGCAAGAAGGATTGCTTTGAAGGATTTAGAGGAAAGTTTGTAATTGGAAGGGGGTGGAGTTGGAGGGGAGAGAAATGGTGGCCTTTGATCTACATCCCTGTTTGTCACAGTACAAATCTCAGGACAGGAGACGTTGATTTATTATGTACGATTGCCAGAATTTGGGGAACAATGTCACCCACTGTGCAATTGGTATAAGTAGCTGGAACAGCTTATGAATGCCAATGACAAAAACACACACACAAACGCACACATTTCTGAATGCAATGCTGTATCTGCTATGAATGAAACAACAAGGGTAAGACGTGGATTGGGATGACCTTGGTCCAAAAAAATAAAATAAAATACAATCTATGTCTGGCAAATGAAAAAAAAATTGTGGGTTCTCCCTCTGCCACTGTCAGGTAATAAATAATGAAGGGCAAAGTGCCAAAAAAAAATCTGGAATGTGGCTGACTAATTTATCTTTCGTGTAATCAGGTTGATATTATGTATTTTCTTAATCATGCAGTTCTAGCTTTATGGAGGACTCAGAAATAAAGAGGGCATTACTTTATGCTTTATTTAAACAACTATTTGCAGTACTCTCTATACTGCATTCCACAATGCGGTGCCCTGTAAACTTTGGAAAAAGTACAAAGAAGAACAACTAAGATGATTAAAGGTCTGCAGACTAAAACATATGAAGAACAGGATTTGGGTTTAGAAAAGAAGGACTAGGGAGGACATGATAGCAGTCTTCCAGTATTTGAGAGGTTGCCATAAAGAGGAGTGGGGGCCAACTTAATTTTTTAAAGCACCTGAGGGCAGGACAAGAAACAATGGATGGAAATTAATCAAGGAGAGAAGCAACTTGAAATTAAAGAGAAACTTTCTACATGTGAGGACAATTAACCATTGGAACAGCTTGCCTTTTGTGGGTCTTTTATCACTGAAGGTGATATGGGATGGGGAATAATAGCATGATAGAATTCAGCTCTGTTATATTTTCATTATTATATATATATTCTTAAGTTTTCACGGGTACTTACATGTATGGCATTCAGCTTAGTTCGGGTATTTTCCCACGTCATTGTAGTTGTTCTTTTAAAGTGGTAGCAATGTTTCAGCAGAATCTCATCTGCCATCATCAGGCTTCTGTATTCTGTTCGTCTGGGAGTCAGACTTTCACAGCCGTTTCTTTAAAAGCACAACTATAATGACATGTATATGTATATGCATATGTGTATGTGTGTATGTATGCATATATATATATATATATATATATATATATATATATTCTAAAATATGCTAATGACTATTTAAATGATATTAGGAAAACAGAGAATATGATGACTTGGGTGAAAATCTGGTATTAATTTTGTTTAAAAAGTGTGAATTAGGGATATATAAATGTTATAGGTTGAAATTGGTCAAAGGGGAAATTAACTCTGTTTTGATTTTATTTTTTTTCTTTGTGGTATACATGAAATAGAAAATACAATTGATTATACAAAGGATATGAGAAAACAGAAAATATGATGAACTAGAAGGGATTATGTGGGAATGTATGAATATATATATATATATATATATATATGGATCTTTGGTTATTCGGGTTTTCTCCCGCGTAAGATTGGAAGTACCCGCGAGAACCTCAGAAAACAAATATATATATATATATATATATATATATATATATATATATATATATATATATATATATATATATATATATATATATGTTTTCATAGATTTTCACAGGTACAGGTATGCAGGTCTTGGCATGTTCGATGAGTTCCCACTTACCATCTTCAGGCTGGTGCTTTTGGCTTCATGCTACCTTTGCTCGCACAAGCACGAAGCTGAAAGCACCAGCATGAA
Source organism: Hydrophis major (assembly GCA_033807585.1). Classification (NCBI taxonomy): domain Eukaryota; kingdom Metazoa; phylum Chordata; class Lepidosauria; order Squamata; family Elapidae; genus Hydrophis; species Hydrophis major. The sequence goes on along the minus strand of JAUCBL010000070.1, from coordinate 545,684 downwards.
GATGGCGAGTGGGAACTCATCGAAATGTCACCAAGATACTCTCAATCTTACACGGGAAAAGACCTGAACACAAGACCTGAATATGTATGTATGTATGGCATTCAACTTTGTTCGGGTATTTTCCCACGTCATAGTAGTGGTGCTTTTAAAGTTGTAGCAACGTTTCAGCAGAATCTCATCTGCCATCATCAGGCTTCTGTATAGTGTTCGTCTGTGAGTCAGACTTTTAGAGATGGAGTAAAAGTCTGTACTCACAGACGAACACAATACAGAAGCCTGATGATGGCAGATGAGATTCTGCTGTGCTTCTCAGAGTGATGTGAGCTTGCAGCTGCTTCTTCCTTTTAACTGCTAGTGGGGGTGCGACTTGATTGGGTGGGGGCTTGGCTGTGATCTGATTGGGTGGGGGTGTGTTCTCATTGGTGTTCTCAGAGCCACACAAGATGCCACCACCACACTTCCATGTAGAAAGCAGACTCACACCCACACAGAAGATGAAACATGACCACGGACCAGAAGCCGCACTGCAGCTGCATCACTACCCACCTCAAACCCCTCTGAGCCATACTTGAAGCGAACTGACCTCCACCATGAAGATGCAGCACGACCATGAACTTGGAAGCCAAACAGCAAGATCACAGCTCACCAGCTCAAACCCTCCAGCAACTAAGACTAACCTGAGCACAATCAAGCCCCCACCTGAACAGAACACGCCTCCAGCCAATCAGAACACAGCCAACCCCCCAACTAATCAGAACATAGCCAAACCCCCAACCAATGAGAACACACCCCCACCCAATCAGAACACAGCCAAGCCCCCACCCAATCAAGTCACACCCCCACTAGCAGTTAAAAGGAAGAAGCAGCTGCAAGCTCACATCACTCTGAGAAGCACAGAGCTGAAGACCAAGCCTGAAGATGATGAATGAGACTTCATCGACACATTGCCTAGATACTTCCAATCTTACGCGGAAGAAAACCCGAATAACCAAAGATCCACATACAAATACCCGCGAGAACCTCAGAAAACATATATATATATATATTCTTAAGTTTTCGCGGGTACTTACATGTCTGGCATTCAACTTTGTTCGGGTATTTTCCCACGTCATAATAGTGGTGCCTTTAAAGTTGTAGCAACGTTTCAGCAGAATCTCATCTGCCATCATCAGGCTTCTGTATGGTGTTTGTCTGTGAGTCAAACTTTTACAGTGGTTTCAGATTTAAATTTGGGGCAGCCTATTGCTGTGTCAGAATGGTTTTTTTCTTCCTCCTGATTGGTTGAGAGTCTTGGTCTGTGTTTATTGGTCTTGGAGTTTGCTGTGTTCTGCTACTAATATCTTCTGTCTTTTTTTTGGGGGGGGCTCTTTTTGTGTCTTGATTGGCTGGCAACATTGTGTTACTTTATTGGAGGCCTTTAGTGCAGCTTGGCTTCGGGTAAATGGACGGCTATCATTAGTTAGGAAGCTGGGTTTCATCTGGGTGCCTGGTTGGGGTGTGTTTGAGCTGGAGGTATCAGGGGGGATCTGTTTGTGCCCAGGTGTTTGCCTGGCTTGTGGTGTGGAGATTTTTTTGTTTGTGAGTGCAGGCTTCCAAATGATTGACAGCCTGGTGGAATCATCTCTTCTGTTCATGCTTTCTGGTCTTTTTTCAATCTCTATGGCTTCTCTGATGATTTTGTGGCTGGGATTTTCTGTGGTGGCTAGGGTTTTGGTGCCATTGAAGTTGATGTTATGACCTGTGGCTTCCATGTGTTAGACGAGTGAGGAAGTGTGTTTCAGCTTTTTGACTGCATTTTTGTGTTCATCCAGGCGGGTGCTTATTCGTCTATTTATCCTCTATTCATCCAGGCGGGTGCTTATTCTAAATAGAAGAATAAGCACCCGCCTGGATGAACACAAACACAAAAATAAACTCTACATTTATCACTTCTAAATGTAATGCATTATATTCAGAATTCTATTAGAATGTTTATGAAGATGATGTCCTTTTGACTAGGTATTGAAAATAATGATTTTCCAATTATACTGTTTTTGTGAATATCGAGGAAAGTTTACAAAGAAACAAATAACACCAGGTTCAGATGATGAATAAGGGGTATTATTGAAAATACTGAGAATGTATTATTAATAAGGAATACATGTAAAATTGCAGCATTTTCAGGTGATATCATGACACCCACAGAGCCTTTCCTTTCCTTTCCTTTCCTTTCCTTTCCTTTCCTTTCCTTTCCTTTCCTTTCCTTTCCTTTCCTTTCCTTTCCTTTCCTTTCCTTTCCTTTCCTTCCCTTCTCTGAATGTTGTTTTATATTTGTTTGCTTTTTTCCCTTATTTAAATCACTTCAAGTTTACAATAGTAGCTTGGGTTGGCTTTTTTTGAGATTAATGAGAAGCAATTTATATTAAACTTGCTAGATCAAATAAGTGTAAATTATTGATTCTGGTTCATATTTAGACATTATTGCTGCTGGTTGATCAGAGAATGCAGCCTTTTTCTTCTTTTATTTGTAATAACTCAATTTGAAGTATTTTGTTCCTTAAAGGGTAAACCTGATGGGGAAAGATTTGGATGACAACCAATGTGATGTGATAGAAACTTTGAATAAAGATGGATGTTTTAGTTTTTAATACAGTATGTTATCATTCCATTTTGATTGTTCTTGGACTTCTAAAAGACCAGCTTCTCCCCTTCCATTGCTAACAAAGTTATTTCTGATTTAATTTTTGGGTTTTTTTTATAATGTTTGACCTACTAGCATTAACAAGATTAATTATTTAACAACTAATTATTTTAACAACCGCACTGTATATTGGACATTAATACAATTGAGTGAGTCCAGAAGTATTTCATGAAAAGGGTACACTCCTCTGCTTGTAACAGAATACCCTACATCACCAGGCTTGAGGTTTTGGGCTTGGACAACCTAGAACTATGCTGCCTATGGTTGGACTTAAACATAGTGCACAAAATTATCTGCTACAATGTCTTATGTCCTACCAGTCAATGACAACTTCATCTTCAATCACAACAATACAAGAGCACACAACAGATAGAAACTCGATGTAAACTGCTCCAAACTTAATTGCAGAAAGGACAACTTCAGCAACAGAGTGGTCAATGCCTGGAATGCACTAACCTAACTCTGTTGTGATATCCTTAAACTCACACTCCTTTACCTTTAAACTATCCACTATTGACCTCACCCCATTCCTAAGAGGTCTGTAAGGGGCATGCATAAGTGCACCATTGTGCCTACCGTCCCTGTCCTATTGCCCCCATTTATTTGTACCTATTTCCTGCATTCACACTGATGTTTATTCTTATACCTGTTATCTTGTAAGTGATTGACAACTCAAATAAATAAAATAAAAATAAATAAAGGAGTCAATATAATATTTCATGGAACACAGAAGAAATATTTTGCTGTGATCATTTCACAAATGTTCAACTATTCCACTCCAAAGTAAACGGAGTGCTATAAAGCTACATTTATTACATGATGAAAAGCAAGAGATTCTGATAATTAAAAGTTGCAGTCATAGCATAACATGCAGACTTTTTAAAAAAGCAATTGTATGCTGCCATTTCATGCAGATTGTCCTTGACTTATGTCCACAATTAAATCCAAAACCTCTGATGCTCAGTGAGACACTTGTTAAAGTGAGTTTGGCCCCATTTTATGACTTTTCTTGCCCCAGTTGTTAAACAAGTCACTGTAGTTGTGAAGTTAGTAACCTGGTTGTTAAGTGAATTTGCCTTCCCCATTGACTTTGCTTGTCAGAAGGTCGCAAAAGGGGATCATATGACTCTGGGACACTACGACTGTCATAAATATGAACCAGTTGCCAAGTGTCTGAATTTTGATCACATGATCATGAGGATGCTATAACGGTCATAAGTGTAAAAATGATTGTAAGTCACTTTTTTTTCAGTGTTGCAAATCCAAATGATCATTAAATGAACTGTTATAAATGGAGGGCTGCCCGTACTGAAAGTAATCAGAAGGAAATGCTATAACCATTAACAAAATTATCCGCACAGATGGAATAGAATAGAATTCTTTATTGGCCAAGTATGATTGGATACACAAAGAAACTGTCTTTTTGGCACAGGAGCCCAAAAAGGTTAGCCACCAGTGCTATAAGCAATAAATCATGAGTCATCATAAAATACATTCATCATAAATGATAAGATGGAACAGTTAGCGATAGCTATAGGATACTAAATAAGCAACCAACATGAATTATACTAGAAAACTAAATAAACAATAGGAATCGTAAAGATACAAGCAACAAACTTATACTGGTAGTTATAAGTAGAAAAAGATATAAGTAATAGTAAAGTTGAGAAGAATAATGGTACTACAGTCTTAATAAATACAATGTTGACAATGTTGTGGGAATTGTTTAGCAGAGTGATGGCACTGGGAAAAAAAACTGTCCTTGTGTCTAGTTATTCTGGTGTGCAGTGCCCTATAGGGTCATTTTGAGGGTAAGAGTTGAAACAGTTTATGTCCAGTACGTGAGACGTCTGTAAGTATTTTCACAGTCCTCTTTTTGACTTTTTCAGTATACAGGTCCTCAATGGAAGGCAGGTTGGTAGCAATTGTTTTTTCTGCAGTTCTAATTATGCATTGAAGGCACTTAAAAACCAAAGACTATAGCCCAGCAACAATAGCCAGACAACTAAGCAGTCCAAAATCAGACCATGTCTCAGAAATATCCGAACAAATAACATTCAGACTAATTTGCACCTCATAAAATAGTATTTAAAGACCTGTGTTCGGACAGATGAGCACAACTCAAAATGCACTGACGAGGTTGAATGGTGATGAAATGTTTGCAACCAAATTGCTAAGCTTGAAGCTCAAACCAACAGCCCAACTACCAACCTGATCTACTGATAATGATGTGTTTTGAAACACATTTCAAAAGTATCCATTGCTCAGATTATTTAGATTGTTGCTGTTCATATAGTTTGCAGGATATTTCAGTATGATGCTATGTCTATCCAGAAGAGATATTAGCTGGCCTTTCTTGATGGACCAGTAGAGGATGTGATCAGGAAAATGTACAGCTGGATGAAAATTCCCTGCATGATTTGTTGATCCAGGCAACAGAATTTGTTGTCTTTAATAAAATAAGTGCATACTTGAGAATTTTGATTTATTGTATACTAAGCAAAAATTGAGTGAGTATTAGAGTCTTTTTCATAGCCCCTGAAATATTCTGGATAGATGCAAGAGAGAGTACATGTTCAGCTCCTTTGGGCATATAAATAGATCTAAGGGACTTTCTCAGACAATATCAATTTTAATTCAATGCTGCTTATATTGTTTGCTTTAGGCAAATATTATAAAAACAACAACAACAACAACCCCAAACTCAAAATACTGCTATTTAGGAGTCTATTATTATTGCTGGAAAATTGTAGAAAGTTGTAGAAAGTTGGAAAGTTGCAGAAAGTTGTAGGAAGATGGTTGTAGGAAGAAGGAAAATATATTTCTTCTTCAAAATGTCAAAGTACTGGTCACTCTGCCTTTTGATCTGTTCTCATGTGAACAAGTAACTTGTGTTACTTGACCCATTTCAACCAATGTTTAAATTCTTAAACATGGAACATGATTGGTACTATAGATTAGGACACAACTTATATTGTTGTCTTTCAAAAACATGAAGAAACCTTTTAAAAATCAACCATTATTTCCAGCCTGTGATGCTGAATCTTGTGATAGGACATTACCTCCTCCCTAAACCAAGCCTGCTTGCCTTATGAAAGGTTTTTGACCTTTGATATATGGGAAATATAATTTTATAGATTTATTGGCTGCAACCTTTTTTTTGACTGTGTTGTTTTTACTGCTCAGATCTAACCTCGCGGCTACTCAAGAAGGTTGTTGAATTCAGTATTATTTTCTTTAAAATGGCGATAAGTTTATTTCTCCACAGACTTATAAACTGGCTTGGCAACTGAACCAAGCATTCTGGAATATTTGCTGGGTATTGTACAATTCAACTTATATTTGCTCCACAACACTCAACTCTCTTTGTGAACAGTGTAGGTTCTCTGTAACATCAATCTCATTTACACAAAAATTAGGCTTTTAGCCATTGTACTGACTTACAACATACTTCTTTTCAAGCAGAGGGATCTTTTTAATCTATGTTGTTGAGAAAAGAGGAGAAGGGACAGACTAGATGATCTGCAAGGTATCTTACAACAGGATTCCATGACTCTTGTTTGCTCACTTAGTATATTTTACTCATGGTTAGTTTTACCCCATTTAGGGAAATATTGCCCTCCTGCCATTTTTAGATATGCTTTAAAATCACACACACACATTTTGAATGTTAGTGCTTGATACTGTTCTCTTTTGCCTTGAAAATGTGATTAGGTGTTTTAGCTAATGATTGCTCATCAATCATGAGTTAGATTGAATCAACTGATGCTAATTAATTTCCACTGGTGAATCAGAATTATCTTTCCCTTGTTAGTGAAACAAAGTATATTTAAATCTATGCTATACATGCCAAATTTGTTTGAAAATAATATATAATTTATGACCATACGGGCAAAGATGGGCTGCTACCAGTTCACCCCAGTTTGGGTGAAGTAGTTGTTAATTTTATGGCCGGTTTGGTGAATTGGCAAATCCCACTCCAGCTGGCCCTGCCCAGGAGTCCCCCTGTCATGGTGCAGGAAGGCTGGAAATGGGCCTCTGGAGACAGCCTCTGGAGCCTGGGGAGGCCATTTTTGCCCTCCTGTAGGCTCAAGGAAAACCTCTGGAGCCCAGGGAGGGCAAAAATATCCCCCCCACCATGGTGCAGGAGACTGACTATACCACACCTACCATGGCTATGCCCACCCAGCAATCAGGCAGAAAACTGGTTGTTAATTTTTTTTTTTGAAGCTCACCTCCGCATACAGATATACATCTGAGTATTCTAATCATGAATGATGAACCGTATTGGGACTGTATCGTGTGGAGAAGTCTTCACTGATAGATTCTAGATCACCATGAAATTGAGGAAGGCAGATCTTTTCAATGATAGCTCCTTTTCATAGCAAAAAATGTGATAAAAGAATCAGCCCTCCAGTCCAGAGGGTTTCCAACCATGGCAACTTTAAAACTCATGCATTTTAACTCCCAGAATTCCCCAGCTAGCATGGCTAGATGAAGAATTCTTAGAGTTGAAGTCCAGATCTCTTAAAGCTGCCAAGTTGTTTAAAGTTGGAAACCCCTGCTCTAGTCCTTTGGAAAGATGATAAACTCAATTTTCTCAAGACAATTTGGGAGCCACATACACTGAAACTCAATGTTTTTATTATGTTGTGGTTGTACTGTGATTTTGTGATTCCCCCCCCCACTTCCTGTTTTGCATTTCATCTTTATACAATATTTTGAGTCCACATTAGAAGAGAAGGCTCTTCATATGCAAAATACATCTGAATTAAATCCAACCAAATTCTTACGCACATCGTTTTTGATTGCTGAAATATCAGCAATGGAAGGGGCCATTGCTCAGTATAGATGGCCAGGAAAGTGTCATCATTCCCCAACTCCAGTGCTCCTTCATCATGGAAGTCCATCACCCAGTCCGCTGCTTCCCCCTTGAGGTAAACAATATGGTATTTACCATTGTCACCTCATCAGATAGGCCCAGGCATACTGGCCTAGATGCACCTGTACCTGGTTTAGGAAGAAAGTCCGTTTCTTTGGGCTTTCAACAAACATGGCTTTCATTGGTGGATGATCCATGGGAGAGGGAGCACCCCAGTGTCGTGGAACCCAGTGTTGTGGCCCTCCGGCAGCTAGCAGAGCTGGCAGCAGAGTCGGACAGTGAGGAGGTTGGGGAGGAACCTGGGCCAGTCCTGGAGGCTGAGGTAGGCTTGGATGAGGGCCCTGCATCAGAGGCAGAGATGGGGCCAGAGCAGGGTGACAGTTATCAGCTGCTTTCAGAGTTGGACAGCAGTGAGGCAAGGGAGTAGCTGGAACCGGTTCCCAGTCTGCGCACACACAGAGATGCTAAAAGAAAAAAACAATTATGAACTAAGGGTTGACATGGGAGTAAAGCTACAGGCAGACAGTGAATGGTCCCTCCCATAGGGATTAAAAGAAGAGCAAAAGGGGAGGGGGCTTTTGCAGGAAACAATTTGTTCATTGCAGCAGTGTGAAGATCTGTCTGTGTATCTCAGAGACTCTGTGCTGAGTCCTTCCTTGTCAGCACTGCATTTGAAAATATTTACTTGGCAGCTCTCCAAGCTAGATAAGGTCTGTACTCCTAATTATACCCTTGAAAGACTGGTTGCCAGGCCTCTGGCTGAATGTGAATGTAAGAAATTCACCTTCGTTTAATAAAAGGGGTTTTGCCAGGACAAGAGTCTGTTTAGAGCTTTTGGGGGAAGGCTAGATCAGAACACCTAGACAGGTTCAGGAAGGTAAGCCCAGGGTTGGGTCCCCAGCCCCACCGGTGGAGGTGGTAGTCAACTGGTGGCTCTGGCAGATAGGCTGATGGCTCAGTGTGGTCTCATGGCCCTCCTCCCCAAGTCAGTATCAGGTGGGGGCATGAGAACTGGAAGCAAAATTGCACTTTCAAGTTGAAACATAATATATTGTAGGACTGATCTTCTTGGGGAAAAATGCACAACATATTGAGCAGTTTAAAAATAGTTTTCCATACTGGAATAGCATCCAAAAGAGTTAAATCCAGCTGAGATGTTTCCTACAATGAATGTATGCAATTTCAAAACGCATGATGAATAGCACCAGAAACGGTGTATTTCTTTTAGGAAGAGAATTAGAATGCAATAAGCTAACGGTGGAAGTAATTCAAGCCATATTTAAAAGGCATCAAGGCTGCACATTACAAGACCGAAAGTTGTTTTTATTTTATCTTACACTAGTGGCTAAGCTATAGTTCAACACACAGACTGCTTATGGTATACAACTAGAAAATAAATAGGGCAATCTAGATAAATTATTGTGTAAATACATGTTTTAATTCATAGCCATTTGCTGTTTAGCCTATGGTTTTAGCTGAGCCATAAATAAAAGGGGAACTGTTGGGTTTCTTAAAAATCTTTCTTAATCTCAACCCACACCAACACCAAAAAGCAGCAGTTCAATGAGAGCAACACAAAAATCATCAGCCACACTACCACCCACCACGCTCATGAGTTCATTGAAGCCTTGCACTCAACAAGCAACTTCATCAACAGATACATTGACCTACAACCAGTCTTTGAACCCCTCAGAATCCAAATCAACCGCACAACCAACCAGAGACAACACTGACCCTCAACCAACCCACACAACTCCTCAGGGGTGGGATGCTGCCAGTATAACAACTGGTTTGGTGATCATGCACTGTGCATGGACACATGAACAGCAATGTAAAAATCCTGACCTGCTATGTTACTTCAGGGTAGTAACACAGCTGAGGAGTGGCAATCCACTCTTCCATGTTGATCAGCTGGGACGATAAAGGTCAGTACAGCACAGGGGTGGTGGCAGGGCTGGATTTCTATCAGTTCTATCCACCTATATAGAACCAGTAGCTCTGAAGAGCAGCAGACATAAATCCGGTTCTATGTCTGTTGATGTTTTTGCCCACCCGCCCACGCAGGCTCTTACCTGATCTTTATTTCCTGATTTTTCAACTTCAGCTGCCAAACGAGGCACAGCTGCAGTTAAAAAAGCAGGAAAAGAGGGCTGTTTCAAAGGCTGCTTCTCTGCACACAGTGTGCTGATGACGATTTACAGGCACACGATCACAGCATGTAGGGAAACTCGTAAATCCCGAACTGGTAGTTAACCCTGTCATATCCCACCCCTGGGTGGTGGGCAGGGCCACATGATTGTTGGAGTGTACCAGTTCGCTGCCAGATGATCTTTGGAGCGACTTCACTCAAACTGATCCAAACCGGCAGAATCCCACCCCTGCAACTTCTCCACCACCACCAGTTCACCTCCCAATCTCCCTGACCTAATGTGACTTCCCTATGATAAGATCTGTCACAAGACTTTCATACTTAGCCTATCACAAGACCCATCACAAGAAGCTCACACACACCCACATCTGAAACCTGTATAAGCAGAAGATCACCAACACTGAAATTCCCGTAAACAGGGTGGGATGCTACCATTCTGCCCAGCTCTATAGAACTGGTAGCTCTGAAGAGCAGCAAACACCAAACCAGTTCTATGTTTGCTGCTGTTTGGCCCACCCACCTGCCTGGGATTTTACCTGTCCTTTATTTCCTGCTTTTTCAACCTCAGCTACTTTGTGCGGCACAGCTGAGGTTGAAAAAGCAGGAAAAAAGTGGCTTTTCAAATGCTTTTCAATTGTGTGCTGCACTTTTCAGCTATCCGGGCAGCACAGCTTAAGGATTTTTACACACGCAAAGTGTGCATGCACGCGCAAAACATAGTCAACGAACCAATAGCAATACCAGTTGAATCCCACCCCTGCCTGTAAACGTCTCTAAAGATGTAACAAAATGTTCAGAAACCAACCCGCAAGCTTGGATAATGAACCTTCACCTTCATCCTACAGTTGAACTACAGATATTCAATTTCACCACTATTGCAAAATCTTTCTTAATTTAAGGGATGTAAGGATATGAATCTAAATATCTTTATAAATAAATAAATTACAGTTGCAGGAATTGGGTATGTCCAGTCTAATGAAAAGAAGGACTAGGGGTGGCATGATAGCAGTGTTCTGATATCTCAGGGGCTGCCCCAAAGAAGAGGGAGTCAAGCTACTCTCCAAAGCACCTGAGGGCAGGAGAAGAAGCAAAGGATGGAAACTCATCAAGGAGAGATGAAGACTGCAGTACTATTGCCAATGCAAATGTAGTACCAGGAAGAATTCTCTGAAAACAGTTAATTTTACTGCCACTGTTGACTATCCTCAACATTCCCTTGATGTTTCTAGCAAGATAGATAATTGTAACAATAACTTAATAAATAGGAATGATAATCTACAATCTTACATTTCTGTTGAAAGAAAGCTCTGAGTAAAGTAATTATGTTGAATTTTCAGTTGAAGAACTGAATCGTATTAAACTATCATTTTTTAAAAAAATGAGAAGCTGAGTTTTTATATTAACTGTGGATTATCTACAATATCTAAACCTTAATTTACCTTTTCAATTCTGTTCTGCCCTTGAGTTTTATGGAACCAAATATGTTCCCATAAATCTGAAAAGCAGAGAACAATTGAAAAAATGTAGATTAAGTCGTGATCATAATTGTGAAGAATTCCTGGCACATCTACCTTTCCAGTTACTCACATTGACAAACTATGGATTCCAAGGCATTCAAACACCTCCTGTAAAAAGTAACTTGTATTCCCCACCTTCTATGATTATATCGTTGCCCAGGAAATGCTACATTTAATTTAAATATTTAATTTAAGGGAGACCTCACCTGCTCCAAAATACCTGTGTTCCTTTGGTTCTGCAAAGCAAAAGTTTGATATTCCATCAAGGCCTTATTCTAACCCAAATTCTATTCTTTAAGTTGCCATTGATACTATTTTTAATCACTGCACTTTTAATTTTAGCTGTTTTATTTGTTTTGATAGTTGTCATTTTATAACGTTCATTGTTTAATATGTTAAGATTTGCTTTAAACTGTATTTTAATTGCATTTCTATGAGCCATCCTCAACCAGGGAGGGAATAAGCAGTATGCAAATTCTCTAAAATTATCTAACGTGTCTGCAATTACTTTTTGCTGAGCTGTACCAATATGTAATAGTGGTTAATTATTTTGTAGTTGGCTGATCTTCTAACCAATTAAGTGACATGGAAATTAGGAATGGTGACAGTAGCAGATATGTCTTTGCTCAAGGGAAAAAGGGAGAAAGTCTATGTTTCTAGAGGACGGGTGTCAAACTCAAGGCCTGGGGGCCGGATCCAACCCACGGATTACTTAGATCTGGCTCGTGGGGCCGCCCTGGAAATAGCAAAGGACTGGTCCGCGCTGTGTTTGCCAATCAAATCGTGCTCCTGAGTTCCATTTCAAGCTGCCATGGACTCCTGCAACTCTCTGCTGGTGAAAACAGAGCTCCGGAGGCCTTCCTGAGCTCCATTTTATTTTCACTGGCAGAAGGTTGAAGGAGGGAGTCACAGCCAAAAACAGAGCTCAGGAGCCTGTTTTCGCTGGCAGACTGCCCGGGCTACCACCTGCGCATCCAATAGGAGTGACTTTGAACTGGCCACGCCCACCCTGGTCCTCTGAGGTCAAATACAACCCTGATGCGGCCCTCAATGAAATTGAGTTTGACACCCCAGTTCTAGAGGATATTAAACTTTAAACTGCAAAAAAAGAAAATGCATTTCATTGTATATGCAAGTATGCACATATATACTTGCACATGGGCACATCAAAATGTAAGTACAGGTAATCCTTGACTTACAACAGTTCGCTTAGTGACTGTTTAAAGTTACAGCAGCATTGCAAAAATGTCTTATGACCATTTTTCACAGGCTTAATGGTGGTCATAAGTTGAGGACTATCTCAAGCATCTATCTACTAGTGTTGTGCATGCTTGAATGAATTGGAACGGGTGCTTTGAAATGTGTGTCAGCACCAGACTTTTGCAAGCTTCCAAGTGAGTGGGAGTCTCTTTAGATACCCTTGCTTTATTAAAGGTTTGCTTAAAGCAATGACTTCTTTAGTTAGGCATTTGCTGTTCTGTCCTCACTACACGTTAGTCTGTGTGCAGCTTGACATGCAGCTAAACCCACCTATTTTCCAATAACACAGACCTTGTGGGTAGATCTGGATGTTTTATTGAAAGAACAGGGTATGGTGAAACTGAGGAAAATAGGGATACATACAATGAGAACCAAATACAAGATAGGCAGTATTGAGTTACTAAATACAAGCAATTTATATCTCACCAGCAATGCTCTGTGTGTAGGATGTGTGTTAGTCCTTGGATTACCATGTGCCAGAGTTAAAGATGGGTCCTTCTTTCTTCTTCTGCCTTCTCCAAATGCTAAAGGAAATGGAGCCTGGCTTCCCAGTCTGCACTTGTTTTGAGAATGGGTAAAGAGGTTGGTTCAGCTTCAAACAATATACTTGGTATTTATCTCTCTGGCCACTACATGGGGAGAGAGAGCAACAACAGTATATAAAAGTTATATGCTGGGGCATGACATTTGCAGAAGCTCAAAAGCTGTGGCTGTTTTAATCAACTTTAGAGTGGGACTTGGGCTTATGTGAAATTAAAATACTTCTGAACCCTTTCCAAAAGAATGCAGAGACCTAGAACACTTCCATGTCTTTTACAGATCCTTTTAAAGATATTGGGATGAAATATCACTGTGCAATGTTATTCTGTATAGATTGGACAAACAATAGTGATTTTTCAGATGGTTAACTATTATAAATAATCATGTTGAATATGCAGATTATTATAAATAATCATGTTGGAAATACACATGACCCATAAATATCCACCAACTAGCTGAAGAAAAGCCCAACAGATTAGTGAGGGAATAAAGTATGCTTTAGCAAAAGTACCTAGTTGAAGTACAGGTGGATAAATAGGCAAAAGGATGGAGAGATAACACTAAAAATATAGATCCATCCATTACATTAAGCTTACTTTAAATCAAACTCAAAGTTGAGCCCCCCCCCTTTTCTTCCTGGCTGTTTTCACAACTGTCCCAACACCTGCCTGAAGAGCCTTGAAGTGATGCAATAAAGCACATTTATTATCAGAAATAATTATGGGCCCAACATAGCCTTCAAAATTGCCAGAAAGAAATCCATAAAGATTGACCTGAGGCCCCTCAGAAAGACAGCTCATGACTCTGCCTAGCGCAGGCTGCAACTGTAATTGGGAGGTAAACATAATTCTTACTTGTAACTTTAGTAATTATAAGATGCTTTATTTATAACTCGAAACCTTTTGAGCTCTTCTGATTGGTAAGTTTGGCTTTCTCTTCCGTACAGTGGATCTGAGCAGCTGAATTTATTCAGCAGTCTGCTGCAGCGGTTTAGTATTGGATGATACTGTGGGTTGTTTAAGAATAAAGCCGCCAACTTTTAATTTCAAATGTCAAATGACATTTGAAATTAGAGAGCAAGAGGATAAACAATTTTATGAAATTTGGGGTCTTTTTTATCAATGGCTAGATGACAAAATACGATAATAGAATATTTAGAATGTTAGACAGCAAGGAATATCTTTATTTTTTCTTTCGCCTTTGTTATTTGGCATTATATTTATAGTGTTTTTAGGATAGATTTGGTATGATTATATGATTTGTTATAGAATAAACTATTTAAAGTATTGTTATCTCAAAAAGCATGAATGATTAAAAGTATAGTCAAATGATTTTTTAATAGCGATATTAGGATATATAAGTTTGGATTGACAATATGAGTTGTTATGTAACATAACTGTAATTGAGACTACAAAATGAATACACAAAACTGATGAACCAACCGACACACTGTATGTACATAAGAGAGTTGATGTTTTAATGTTTTGTTTGTCTTGTTTGTTTGTAGAAAATCAATAAAATTCTTTTCAAAAAAAAAAAAAAAGAATAAAGCCGCCAACTTTTGTAGCCTATTGGCCACCAGCCCCTCCAGCAGCCAAATCAGATGAGGAGGCGGAGTGGGAGTTGGGGCCAGCATCAAGGCCATCTGAGAGCTCTGAGGAGGAAGAGGGAATGAAGCTGTCAAAGATAGAGACAGAGATGGAGCTTGGGCTATCCATTAACCTCCCAGATGAAGAGTGAACAACCTCCAGGTCCAGAGGTGGCTGATGAGAAAGAGGAGGAACAGTTGACACATGAATGCATAGAAGGAAGAAGAAAGGACAGCAGTGGGACTCTATGGGCTGGTCCTCAGGACGGAAGAGTCACCGCTGCTAGCTAAGCTCCACCCAAGCTCTGGGGATAAAAGGCAGGGGGCGGAGATGAGTAGACGTGGCAGGCAACTATTGGTCTCCCTGTTGGTCAGTCACTGATAGTCTGAACTTCTGAATCCTGTCTGGAACCATATTGGAATTCTTTCTTAGAATCTGTGGTGCTAAGAGTTGGGCACATGTTCAGTGTGTTATGTGTGTCTCCACTACTGGAAGAAGAATTGGGTGTATTTTCCAGGACTTTCATTACAAGTGTGATGAGTAGGAGAGACTCCTGGTGGTGTTGGAGCCATTTCCGGGGCTTTCCACAGGCACTTAGAGACTCAGCTGCTGAGAGAAAGAGAGAGAGAAGGAGACTCTTTGCCAAAGTGGCTGATGCTCCTAATAAAGGGAACTCTCAGCCTTGGAAGCCATTTTTTTTTTCTTGGAAGCTTCCACCTGGGAATTTGGGAGGCGGGACTTCATAGTGGGGTAGAAGATTAGACACAACAACATTCTTTCTCAGAGTATCAAGGAAATGTTGCCCTGCCCTGTAGGGGAGTGACTGAGGGGATGTCTCTAGTTTGGGATGAAGATTGATTGTACCATCTGATGGACTGATGGATGAAGAGGATGGATCTTTCATTTCTCTTTTGGGGTGGGAAAACCCAGAACTCTCAGATTTGGGTTTTCCCAGATGTGTCAATATTAGACTTCTCTAATAAATTATTGCTTGTATGAACTTTGTCTCTGGGTGGTGAATGGAGATGGAGAGTTTTCTTGGAATGCTGACAGGGGACATTTAGAGAAAAAGTCGTGTGCTTGTCATATTTGGGAACTGGATCAGAACACCAACTTACCTACATATCACAATTCTTAATGCTTTCTTCTTGGGTGGTTTTTTGGGACTGTGGGTTTGAAAGGGATTGAAGGTCCTCTAGAAAGGTCATTGTTTTAGATTGCTCCCACCTAGCTACTAAGAGATGTTTCAAATTTGATCTTCCAGAGCCCCATTTTAAGAGTTAGGTGCAAAGAAAAGAGTTTTGCCATGAGAGAAATGGTTCATTTGGTTTCTAAAGAGCTTCGCTTCGCAAGAATATAATTGGAAGGAGTTTGAAGCGCAGAAAAGGAGATCCTTATAAACATGAAGGCATATAGGAGGAAAGTGAGGGAAGAGATGAGGAAAGTGGTAATCAGCAGCTAGTGGAGAATTGGAAGTTCTGGAAAAGAAGGGGATTATCCCCCAAGGAGAAGAGAGGGAAGGAAATTAAAGTTAACATGCAGGAGTTAAAGTGAGCTGTATGAGGTTGTTAGAAGCTGAAAGGATTATTTTTTGAACTCAGACTGGGTTGAAACAGGAGCTGATGAAGCAAGGTGAGATCTCACTAATGGAAGACCCACTGGAGAAGGGGTGATGGTTGGAGGTGTAAGAAAGACAAGCAAGAGGGAGAAAAGGACTGCAGATGGGATTTATTCTGTATTAGGAATAGAATGGTTCTCTAGAAGAGAATCCAGTAATGGTCCTAGACCACACTGATAGAATCTGGAAGACAAATACTTAAGGCTGTCACTTCCTTGATTCTACTCAACCTAGGATAAAGAATCCTTGCTCAGGAAGAAGAGAAAGAAGACTGCAAGTGGACTAGGCTGTCCCCAAAGTGCTTTTTTCAAGAGGCAACTGGACTTTCTGATTTTTCTTTGAAGATGTTTCACTTCTCACCCAAGAAGCTCCTTCAGCTCTTCTTCAAGCTTCTTGAGATAAAGAAGCTTCTTGGATGAGAAGTGTCTTCAAAGAAAAACCAGAAAATCCAGTTGCCTCTTGAAAAAAGCACCTTTGGGACAACCATGACCTGGATGACTGAGAATCTCTGTAGACATTTAGACTAGGTTTAATCCTTGATTACATGGAATCATAAGACTGGAAGGGACTTTGGAAGTCAGGTAGTCCAAACTACTGCCAAAATCAGGAATCCACAACTTCTGGAGGCAAGCTGTTCCATTGGTTAATTGTCCCCGCTGTCAGGAAGTGGGAACTTCAGCTTTCTCTTTAGTTACAGGTTGAATATTTTTTGGACAAATGACAAATCTCTTTTTACAAGTAATTATAACCCAGTAATATGAACTGTATTAAGGAAACAGGGGTGTGAAACTCCAGAACTGGTCAGAACCTGCTAAATATCAGCTCTGATGGATAGGAAAAATGTGGGGAGTGCAAGCTTTTGTGGATTATGTTGTTGATATTATTTTTGTCTATGAGCCTTTTATTCCTACTTATAACAAAGATCGAGGGCAGCCAGAACCTACTAATTTAACTCTTGCTGCAGAGAGGGGGCACTAGATAGCAGCACGCTAGAAATAATTTCCCATGAAAACATTCTTATCAAAAAGTCACTTAATTTGGCTTCTGAAGTTACTGACCAAATATTATCTCCAGATGGTGCCAGCTAAGGAACCTGTCTAATTAAAAATATATCTGGCTGAGTGTTTACTTGTCTGATGTTTCTTATAACATATACTACCCAGCCATTTCCAGATGTTATTGTTCAGACTCCCTGCCTCTTAAGAAAAATATTAAAATATTAAAAAGCCCACAGGTAGTAAGAACTTTTAAAGTTTTCATGTAGGGGTGTGCTGCCATTCTGAGGTGATGGAATATGAATTGCTATGTCTTTCTCTGTAACTCTTTTAATATTTATTCAGTAAAATCTTATTGTCTCTACCTCCTAAAGTTCCTGTTCTTTCTTGGCCAGCCAGCAGGTGGCAATGCCAGCATGCTTTCTCACCTTTCATCCATGTTTGAAATATCATGTGTTCAAGGGTTCAATTTCTGTCTGAATAGATTACTACCCCTGTTGTGAATGAATAAATGTTAAATAAAGTTATCTTGAGCTTGAAGTCAAGTGGCGGGTTCTGGCCCTGCACTTCTGATTGGCTGTTAATGGCAGGATCGGATTGGTCCATTCAGGAGAATCTGATTGGCCATTAACAGGCCATTCTCATTGGTTAACGGAGATAGCGCTCCCGGATTGCTATTGGTCGAATAGTTAATAAGTTGCCTATATAAGGAAGGCTATAGCAGCCATCCATTTTGAGCTGTCACACCATGTAAATAAAGAGTTTGAAGTTCACTGTTTCTACCGGCTCGTCTCCATTATTCGCACAGTCTCCATTATTCTTCACAGTGTAAAGAATGGTTAATGGATTTCTATGTTTGAAAGACCTAACAACCCCCATCCCCTTTTCTTCAGGAATTCAAGATTGCCTTTGTGGAGATCTCCCTTACTTGTATCCCCTCAATGCATGAGGTAGGTAGGGCTAAGAGAGAATGAGTGGCACCCATGGAATTTCTAATGGTTGAAGATAATCTCCTGGGTCTCCAACTCAATCAATTAAACAGCTTTCCTCCTGCAATACTGAGTGCTCAATTGCTGGAAGTTTTCAAGAAAAGATTGGACATCCATTTGTCTGGGATGGTGTAAGGTTTTCTGACTTGGGGAAGGTTGCTGGACCAGAAGATCTCCAACATTCCTTCCAATTTTTGGAAGGATTTTATCTTCAATGTTCCATGTAAACCTCTGAAATTCCTGCCTAGTTTTGGAGTGTGGCCTTTGACAATGCCCGACACAACTGTCAATTGAAGAGAATAGGGATATCCTTGCAGTAAATGTTCTTGATTTGGCCTAATTACTTCTACTCTCTAACTCGGCAGCCAGGTTTGAAAAAGAAAGAGGCAACTTCAAAGTTTGATGGAACAGCTTTGAATGATGGTCCTTTCATATTTTCTAGCTGCCAAACATCTCAAATCAGCCCAGTCTGATTTTAAAAGAACATTTTTTTTCTCCCTTGAAAATGATGGAATTGGGTTCTGCAAATTCTCCTTCAGAGATCTGAACTCCAGGTAGTTCAGCTGAAATTCTGAACTAAATGGATTTTCTGAATTCTAGCAACAGCACTTAGACTTATATATTTCTTTACAGTGCTTTACAGCCCTCTCCAAGTAGTTTACAGAGTCAGCATGTTGCCCCCAACAATCTGAGTCCTCATTTTATCCACCTTGGAAGGAGGGAAGGCTGAGTCAACCTTGAGCCTGGTGAGATTTGAACTGCCAAATTGCAGGCAGCCAGCAGGCAGCTGAAGAAGCCTGCAGTACTGTACTTTAACCATTGTACCACTGAGGCTCTTTAAAATTATAAAGCCATTTGAAATAATTTCATGAGAACAAGTCTCGAGCTATTCGGATGCTTTGGTGCCTGTTTAGGGCTGGCTTGATAAATATCTGATTTGATAAATATCCCAACTGAATCAGATAGATTGCCCAAATCAATTCAGATTATCAAACTGAATGACATCAGGTTTCTGTATCAAGTCAACACTCCTAATCTGATTTTGTTCAATCGACACAGACCTCTGCAGGGATTTTTCAAACATAGAAATCCATTAACCATTCTTTACACTGTGAGTAATTGGGAAAGAAAATCTTTCAGGTCTTCCACAGGTTTATTTTCAACCTTATTTCTCAAATCAGAAGATCTTGAATTATCATTTGGCAGTCAACCTCTTTATTTTTCACTGTTTACTCTCCAATGACTGCTGCTTTCCTCCTACAGATTATTTAAAACATTCATAACAAATCCTGCAGAAAAAGCAGGTTAGGCATTTTTGTTTCATTTATAAGAATAGAATAAAATAGAATTCTTTATTGGCCAAGTGTGATTGGACAAACAAGGAATTTGTCTTGGTGCAAATGCTCTCAGTGTACATAAAAGAAAAGATACATTTGTCAAGAGTCAACAATCATAAGGTGCAACACTTAATAATAGTCATAGGGTACAATCAAATCATACTAGGAAACAGTTAATACAGATCGTAAGGATACAAGCAACGAAGTTACAGTCATATAGTCACAAGTGGGAGGGGATGGGTGATAAGGAGTGATGAGAAGATTAATAGTAATAGTAGTGCAGACTTTGTAAATAGTTGGACAGTGTTGAAGGAATAATTTGTTAAGCAGAGTGATGGCGTTTGGGAAAAAAATGTCCTTGTGTCTAGTTGTTCTGGTGTGCAGTGCTTTATAGCATCATTTTGAGGGAAGGAGTTGAAACAGTTTATGTCTAGGATGTAAGGGGTCTGTAAATATTTTCACAGCCCTCTTTTGACTGGTGCACTATACAGGTCCTCAATGGAAGGGACGTTGTTAGTAATTGTTTTTTTCTGCAGTCCTAATTATCTTCTGAAATCTGTGAATGTAAATGGGAGGATATTCCCAAAAATGATTTATATTCATGGATCAAGTTGGGATAAAATAAATGAAGAGTAACTGTTCTGATGAAGAAGAAAGAATTACCCTGTATTTGGGGTAAACCTGGGCCCTCAATATATGTAGGTTGTCCATGTGCTAAGTTTGGTTGAAACTTGGTGGGTGGTGCAATTAAGGGCAATTAAATGGCTCTGCCTGAAGGAGGTAAATCTTTGTTATGTAGAATAGACTGGCCAAGGCCTTAATTAACAAAGCTGGGGGGGGGGCTGAGTTTCTGCCTCTCTGAGTTTCTACTTCTCTTTTAGGGGAAATATTTTAGCTTTTTAATATATCTTAAAATATTTCATTTTTCTAGGAGAGGGGTGGGTTTAAACTCCCAACAGTTACTCCCAACAGTTAATGAAGCATGCTGAAAAGTCCATTTATTGTGACTCAATTGAGAAGAAAAGTTGCTTGGGAAAGGGACTTATTTGCTTTCTCTTTTTAACACTCTCCACATTCCCCTTCTGAATAGTATGTTGCATGTTTAACAATCTGAAAAGGATACATTTTACAATGTTGAAAAGGTTCTCAGCATGCTCAATTTTCAGCTCCTTGCTAATTTGAGGCAGGAAGGAAATTATACTTTTTGAGAAATACTTCGACAAAATGGCTTAAGAAGTAGATATGCTTTTGCTATCACTGTTCTAGTATATTGCACATTCCAACTAACACCATCCAAAAGTGACCATTAAGTTGTGTTATTGCTAGAGAAAATAGATATTAAATGCAATTCGATCTTCCTACAAATATTAAATGCAATGCGAACTTCCTTTCCTCTTCCACAAAAAGAGAGAGTCAAGCTATTCTCCAAAGCATCTGAAGGCAGGACAAGAAGTAACAGATGGAAACCAGTCAAGGAGATAAGCAGCCTAGAACTGAGGAGAAATTTCCTGACAGTTAGAATAATTAATCAGTGGAACAACTTCCCTCCAGAAGTTGTAAATGCTCCAACACTGGAAGTTTTTAAGAAGAGATTGGATAACCATTTGTCTGAAGTGGTGTAGGATTTCCTGCCTAAGTAGGGGGTTGGACTAGAAGACCTCCAGGGTCCCTTCCAACTATTCTATTCTATTCTATTCTATTCTATTCTATTCTATTCTATTCGCCTCAAAAGTGTGCCCATTGACAAAGCCATTCAATTCCACAATATATAATGATCTAAGAGTGTATATAGTAGGGGAGACAACTTTGAGAGAAATATCCAAGAACCATTCTCCTTCCCATTTTTTTTTTTTTTTTTACATTCTGGGGGGGAAATGTATTCAAAAGTAGCTCAGGCAAATGCTTCCTTGTTCACTGGGCCATAAAAAGCAGAGTGGGGGATGGGAATCACAATCAGACTTGCAAAATTGTGTTATTGCAGCTTATATTAATAAAATACAGTCCGGTATTCCTGTGGAATTGATTTTCTGGTCTGGTCTACCTAATGGGTTTGACAGGCTGTTCCAATGATGTTATCTCTTGTGATCAGCCCATAAATGTCTGTCAGACAAGATATGAGCAAGTCAGTAAATATTACATTAGGAAGGATATCAAAGAAGACATGATGGTGAAATCCCTTCAGGTATTTGAAATGAAAAACTCAATTTCATCTAATTGCTTTGTGGTTCAGATCACCCTGTTAAAGCAATTATTTTACAAGACTTGCTGCAGAAATCAGTTTAGCGATTTCATTGGGCAAACGCCACACTGGGCTAAACTTGCTTTGTTGTCTCCTGATAATGGTTGGCCATATTTTAACATATATAGTACATTTAAGAGTTATGGGAAGTTTTGGATTTGTAGGCCAAAAGATGCTTCAGAGCTTGGAAGGGTACAACTTGCGGTGGCCAACTCGCTGCAGTGAACTTGTCCCAAAACAATTCAAGAATTCAATTTAATCATTTAAAATATTGTAAAAAACTGTTTAAACTTTTGTCATTCACATTTCATTCTGTCCTTCCTTTTGCATCCTTTCTTTAAGGATTTTGTTCTACCATTTCTTCGATATCAGTGTAACTCTTGTCCCACGGCAAACTGGCCATGGTGGTGAGTTGTCCTGCCATGAGTTAGTTGTGGCAAGTTGGCCATGGCAAGTTGGCAGTGATGAGATGGCCATGGCCAATTGGTTGTGGCAATTGGCGAGGGCCAGTTGGCCATGGTGGGTTGGTCTCTACAAGTTTCCCTAGTGCTTTTGAAGCCTGTGAAGTGACTCCAATGGAATCTGCATGCAGTTTCTTAAAGTAGCTTTATCTTATTCCTAGGACTGTGCAGTTCAAAATGATCCTGAGAAAAGACTTTTTGGTCCAGGGAGCTGTAGAAAAGGGCTACAGATGGGTTCATGTATGTATTAAAGGACCTTTAAGCTTTTCAGCTTAAGGAACTTTCTCTTAGTTCAAAAACCTAGAATTGTGACCCAAGCAGGTAGCTTAATACCATGTTTTCTGGAAAAATATGACCTACCCTGAAAGTAAGTCCTAGCTTGATTTTTACATATGCACCAAATATAAGCCCTACCCCCAAATATAAGCTTAATTAAAATCCCACCAACTCCAGAGTGGATGGTAAAAATTAAGCTAAGGTGGGGATGGAGGGTAGAGCTGCCCTATTACTTACCTTCAGACAGTTGTAGCCAGGCCTTGCATATCCTGATACCTGCCTTGCCGGCCCATTTCTTCTACAGCCAGCAAGGCTGGCTAGGCTTTCCTGAAAGCCTCTGGAACTGATAACAAAGCTGTGGATTAATCTGGAGCTCTGTTATCGGCTGCAGAGGCCTTCAGGAAAGCCTTTCCAGCCACAGAAGAAGTTCCTGAAGGCTTCTGACAGAGAAA
Source organism: Hydrophis major (assembly GCA_033807585.1). Classification (NCBI taxonomy): domain Eukaryota; kingdom Metazoa; phylum Chordata; class Lepidosauria; order Squamata; family Elapidae; genus Hydrophis; species Hydrophis major. The sequence goes on along the minus strand of JAUCBL010000070.1, from coordinate 522,700 downwards.
AGGAGGCCAGGGTGACACACACAAATGATGTTAGTCAGTGGATAACATCCCCCCAAAATAAGACCCAGTGCCTTCTCCGGTGGCAAAAAAAATATAAGACAGGGTCTTATTTTCAGGGAAATGTAGGTAGAACCAAAGACCTTTTATTTATTCAATAGAATTTTGGATTTATCTGTACCGTGGATTTTTGTACCACTTTATTTATAATCTAAAACAGCATTTGGAAATACCTTGGTTTGCAAAAATGCAACATTCAGCAGCTACGTTGCAGTTTTGATTTACGCTGTTCATAACTCCAAAATGTGGAATACGCAAAAACGGTGCATCAACACTGAACAATGGCAATGCGCATCCCATTACTTTATACATTGCAGCTTTTGCTGAGATGCATTTTGTTGCTTACATGTAATGTTTAGCTTGAAAAGTTTAAGATTTTTTTTTAACAAATGCATTTCTAATTTCTTTGCTATTGGAATGTTTTCAAAGAAAATGAATGCAACACCAAAGACTAAGACATATTTGAGTAAAAACACACTCAAACAAACACTCCAAATGTGAGAACAAAGAAGGATCCATCTTAATTTGTGGCACAGGGGCATCCAATGACAAACCCACACCCCACACACAGAGCATCGCTGGTGAGATTTAGATTACTTGTATTTATTAATGTTCAGCAGTAACCCAATACTGCCTATCTTGTCTTTGGTTCTCATTGTATGTATCCCTCTTTTCCCAGTTTCACCATACCCTGTTCTTTCAATAAAGCATTCAGATCTACATCTGCTTTCTGTTTTATTGGAGGATAGGTGCGTTTAGCCGCATGTCGAGCTGCACACAGACTAACATGTAGTGAGGACAGAATAGCAATGGTTGTAAGTGCAAGGATCAAGTGTCAGTCACTTTTGTGAGTGACGTTGTAACTTTGATCACTAAACAAATGGCTATTAAGTTGAGGACTATTTGTAGAGGGAAACACATAGAAATATGTACATATACAATACCCTTTTTACTTTTTAATTTGAAATTACTTAAGAAATGAAACACAATTATGAGCCATGAGGTTTTTTTTCCTTCCCCTTCTGCAAAGTTTGTGGTGTAGATCACTTCTTAGAGCACCAACATTGTGTATATATTCCTGTTTTAATTCATAAGAAGTTTGCAATATTGAAACTCTTGGAAATATTGTAAATCCTTTTATTAGGTAGCATACATAATGTTCTATTCCCTTGTCAGGTGGGATAAAAGACTCTTTAGAATAACTAGCTTTTCCTTCCTGCAGAACTGCATACAGTTGAAAAGGTACTTGAAATTATCCAAGCTTTTTTGAATGATTACATTTTAATTATTGTTTTACTATTTTGAAGTATTCAGGGATCATGATTCTATTAACACAGATACGTCTAAAATATGTAGAACTCAAAGTAGTTTTGGGGTCGTTGAGTGTTTCTGTCTTTTAGCTATAGATGGACACAAAGAAATGTCAAGCAAGCAGTGCTTCATCTGGCAATATAAGGTATTTGCATAAATGTACATATTCCTCACCCCCACCCCCATCACAGCTGGACAAGAAAATAATTTGCTAGTATTGTCCCATGTCTGTGGAGAAAAACCTCTGCTGCCTTCCAAATTCTTAATCCTAGTTAGTTACAGAGATGTCCCAAGATGTTGATGGTACAACTAGCAACGAACATTCTCATGAGAGAGCAGACATACGTACTGTTGAAAAGGCATGGATATGTTGTTATGTCTAGTTTGGCATTCTCTGGATAGATATGATATTTCCTTTCTTCCTTCCTTCCTTTCTTCCTCCCATCCTTCCTCCCTCTCATCCTCCCCCCTTCCCTCATTCCTTCCTTCCCTCATTTCTCTGCCCTTCCTTCCTTCCTTCCTTCCTTCCTTCCTTCCTTCCTTCCTTCCTTCCTTCCTTCCTTCCTTCCTTCCTTCCTTCCTTCCTTCCTTCCTTCCTTCCTTCCTTCCTTCTAAGCTTTGCACATTGTGGGGATCTTGAATTAATCTGACAATCAGTTTCTTTTCTTCTTCTTTTTTTAGCATATAGCATGTGTTAGCCAGGGATCACCAAGTTGGCTAACTGCCTTTGTGAAAGGAATTGTTTTGGGTTGGGTTATCTTTCCCCACAGGATGCCTGAATGCTGGTAGGCAGTTGGGGGAAGCTCCTTATATGTCCCTATGTGGTTTTTGTGCTTACGTGAATCAAGTTGCTGACCTCAGAAGTGTGCAGGACCAGTGTCTGATTTATTCTGAGCAAGGCTTCACAAAATCACGAGCAAAATCCCTTTTTATTAGGCTAATGTGAATTCCTTTCATTCACATCCAGCAAAGTTCCAGCAAACAGTCTTTCAAGAGTGATTTACAACTACAGACCTTATCAGGCTTGGAGAATTGCCAGGCTGATAGCTTCCAAGAACAACACTGTAACAGAAAATACTTGGCAAGGAGTCAGGAACAAATATTCACCTTAATTAAATGAACTAATTGTCTCCTGCAAACACCACTCCCCTTTCACTCCTGTTTCTTCCCTATGGGAGGGGCCATTTACCATCCACCTGACTCCCGAGTCAACCCTTTTCCTTAACTGTTCCCTTCTGGCAGCTCTGTGCATGCACACATTGGGAACAGGCTCCAGCTGTTCTTCTGCCCTACTGAACTCCGACTCCAAAGGCAGCTGATAACTGTGCCTATCTCTGCCTCTGATGCAGAACGCTCATCAGAGCCTTCTCTAGACTCCAGGACTGGCCCATGACCTCCTCACTGTCTGAGTCTTCTGCCAGCTCTGCTGGCCACTGGCAATCCACATTATCACATGAGCCATCATGTTCCCTGACAACCAGTGAAACTCATCCTACACAGAATTATATATAGTCTTTAGAAGGTACTACTTACTACACAATATTATGGGACAACTGCAACAATAGTAATTTATTGAATCTTTATGTCCATTACAATAGCAATAGCATTTAGACTTATATACCACTTCACAGTGTTTTACAGCTCTCTAAGTGGTTTACAGAGTCAGAATATTGCTCCCAACAATCTAGGTTCTCATTTTACTGACTTTGGAAGGATGGAAGGCTAAGTCAACCTTGTGCCTTATGATATTTAATCTGCCAAATTGCAGGCACCTGGCAATCAGCAAAAGTAGCCTGCAGTACTGCATTCTAACCACTATGCCACCGCAGCTCAATGATATGAACTTGAAGTTCAAATCTAAGTCCAGACAGAAGAGAAGCTTTCATTTATAATTTTTTGAAGTTATCACATGATTACCTTATTCACAACATTGGTTAATTATCCTTTGGTGGACACCATATTTGTTCTCATTGTCCATATTTAAAGGTGTCAGAATTCTCTATTCTCATCATTTAAGGAAAATAAGGTAAATGCCATATTTATATTATTATTATTATTATTATTATTATTATTATTGTAATATTTAATCACATGGTCTCAGTGATTATTGGCAGAATCAATTTATTTTAGAAGTTGATTCTAAATTCCCTAAATTCTGGGAACATATGGGACATAGGTGCTTTTTCAAGAGGCAACTGGACTTTCTGTTTTTTTTTTCTTTGAAGACATTTTGCTTCTCATCCAAGAAGCTTCTTCAGCTCTTGGATGCTGAAGCTTCTTGGATGAGAAGCAAAACCCCTTCAAAGAAAATCCAGAAAGTCCTGTTGCCTCTTGAAAATGCCTTTTTGGGACAACCATGACTTGGATGATTGAGAATCTCCATAGATAAATTCTGGGAAGGCTTTTACATAGAATGAGTCATCATCCTTTTTTAACAATCCCATAATCCCTTGTGGGGTGGAATCTGGGCAACTGAATGGAGCGGAGTGTTTAATGGCCGGATGCCTTTCCTGTTGCCAATGCGGAGTTTTGTTCAGCAGATATATTCTCAGTGTGCCCAGAGAAAGAAATATTTGCCTCTACCTAGGATCGAACTCACAGCCTTTGAGAGAAATTTTGAGGGGAGAGCTCCACCTCTAGCCACCGCACCATTCTTTTATGTGGAATGAATAGCATGTGCAAATTCAAGAATCGTCTGTCATAGCTATAAAAGAGCTTCCTTCCTTCCTTCTATTCTACTGGCATTTTTCCCCAAACAATAATGCTGCTAATTATTTCACACTCTTATGTTAGGTCAGCCTAATGTTTTTCATAACTATTTAGTCACTAGAGAGATGAGTCTTGCCCTTTCCATCCTGAAGAAATAGACTGCTAGGGCACATCTTTTTGGTTTCTCCTCATTTGGAGTTTATTTATGATATTTATATATAACTGTTCATCTCCCACAAAGTGACTGTAGGTGGAGTTAACCCTTAACTCCTTCCATGTTTCAAGCAAGATCTAAATATCCACCAATTTTGTCTTGAGAAATGTGGCAACAATACTACCAGGAAAGAACTTGCCTGAACTTCAATGAAGGTGCACTTGCAAAAAAAGTAGAAACAGCTGTTGCAATCCCATTAAATATTTTCAAATTCATTTGGGAAAAAACCCCTTTGTATCTGTTTTCGGACTTCTGTGAATTGCTTTCCAACACAGACCAATTAGATGTCACTCTTAACATCAGAATTCTCTTTGTGCCTTATTCTCTTTTCCACATCTGAAGTTTGAATTGTAGCTCTGCTGAATTAACATTCAGGCAAGCTTGGAAAAATACCTTTGCTGCAGTTGCAAGACATGATTTTGTGACAGTGAAATGTATAATGTCAGAGACAGGGAAAAAAAAAATCTTTCAAGCTTTCTCTGATGCGATAACTTTGAAAGTTTTTGGAGGGTTAATTTCAGACCAATAACTTTTGAAATTTACCTTGCAACTCCCTGCATACAAGCCTTAGTTGTTTGAATTATAAATACATACAAGAGTTCTGAACCATGATCTCTTTCTCTCTTTGTATAGAATAATAGAATTACAAACTTTGAAGAGAATATTTATATCACTAAGTGCACAGTCCAGTATCTGTGATTGCTTTCTAGCCTCAATTAAATACACCCAGTTACTACTACCTTGCCATGGACTGGTTGGGAACCCCTTCAGTGGTGGGTTTCCAATTTTTTCCCTACCGGTTCTATGGGCGCATGCGCAGGGTTCAAATACTGACCTCTGTCAAGTCTTGGATTGCTGCCTGAAGCTCAGCTGAGGTTTGGGTGCCCATGTGTGGCACATACAGAGCCCTGGAGTGTTTTTTAAGCTCAGCTCAGGTGTAGCAATCCATTCTGCCATGCAAAATAGCTGAGCTAAAGAACAAGGAAATATAGGAGAGGTAATAGGGGGTGCCGGTGGGTGGGGCCAGCCAGAGGTAGTATTTGCCGGTTTTCTGAACCAGTCAAAATTTTCACTATTGGTATGTCAGAACCAGTCAGAACCAGCTGAATACCACCTCTGAACCCCTTCCTTAAGAGAATGACCAGGGTTCAATTCACCACATAGTATGTGTGCATGGCTTATGTAACGGAATATTGCAATGTTCATTAAACACAATTTTCGTTCAACAGAACTTAACTTTACTTTGCTGAAGCCTTCACTTTCTCCTAATGGAGTCATCTTGTTGAAGGACATCACGAAAGAGATATCCATTTTTTTTTCCCCAGTGCTCCATTCACATCAACACAAATGCAGTCCAATTACAATTTTGTAATGAAAGGGGAAGAGTAGCCATCAATTCTTCTCAAAGGGTTTCTCTGAACAAAACCAACCCTTTGAAACCCCACTTAGAAACTGACTAGGAGCTAATAAAAATGAACAGCTGCCATAGTATCTTTATGCTGACCAATCCAACAATTATCACTGCGGTCATATTGTATCTTCAGTGTGGTTTCTGGGCCATGTTCTAACTGGGGGACAACTTAACATGAGATAGCTATACTCTAGACTCATTCCTTTCTTAATATTATTAGTAATTTCATTATTATTAATAAAAACATTAATATCTCGTGATGGGCTGTCCAAGGGCGAGTTGGCTGTAGTGAGTTTGTCATGGCAAGTTGGCCTATTCCAGTCTTACTATAGGAAGCCAGGCCCTGGCACCATCCCAAGGCAAACCCCTAAGTAGCCCTGCATGAAAGTAAAATACTAATGTCTCAGTGGGACATTATCAATATATTACAGGTAGTCCTCAACTTACAACAGTTCATTTAATGACTGCTTAAAGTTACAACAGCTCTGAAAAAGGGACTTATGATCCTTTTTCACAGTTATGTCCTTTGTAGTATCTCCATGATCGTGTGATCCTAATTCAGATGCTTGTTCATATTAACGGCTGTTGCTGTGTCCCAAAGTCACATGATCCCCATTGACCTTCTGACAAGCAAAGTCAATGGGGAAACCAGATCCATTTAATAACCGGGTTACTAACTTAATAACTGCGGTGATTTACTTAACAAGAAAGTGACAGGAAAGGTCGTAACATGGGGTACAACTCACTTAACAATGGAAATTTTGGGCTCCATTGTGGTCGTAAGTCAAGGACTGTCTGTATCTATCTACTTGTCATGCCCCTGATGGAGACTGATTCTGAGGAAGAGGAGGAACAGCCAACAGGGAGTGGGAGTGTGGCTCCAGAGGTGGTGGAGGAGGCTCGGGAAGGGCAGAGGCCAGCTGAGCAGTCAGGGGAGGATCCAGGTCCATCCCCTCTCCATCCTAGGTCACGCAGAGAGGAGAGGATCAGGGAAAAGTGAGGTCTACTTAGGAGGAGATAACCATGATCCTCCTCGTTGCTTGCAGCTGGGAGCTATGTATATAAGTTTGTAACTGCACAGTCAGAATTGCTGGAGTCAAAGTTTAATGTTTTTTTTAAAGTGCTTTATCTTTGCTGGTGTTCTTCCCATGGACTCTCCTCCATTATCTTCCTGGAATGTATGATTAATTATCTTGGCTTAATTATCTTGGAACTCTCGTCAATGCGGTTTGTTTTGGTTTTCTTTTTGCCTCATTATTTACTTTTGTGACTTTAAACTGTGCCTAATAAAACAGTGAAGTTAAGTTGAAGGCATTACCAAACTTTAATGTATGTTTTGAGTTTTGGGTTATTTTGAGAGTCTACAGGTCATCACACTACTAGTGCTGCGCATGCTTTAAAAATGAGTTGGAACGAGTGCTTTGAAATCATCAAACTGTCAGCGTTCCAGAGAAAATCCATTCTGTCAGCTATGGAATTCATCACCGCCACAGACTTTCACAAAATTCCCCAACTTGTCAACACTTCAGGTTTATATAGCAAGCCAATGAAGACCACTATTCTGCCAAGCTATCCTCAAAGCAGGTTTCATTAGCTTTCTCTGTAAGTCTGAAGTGTTGACAAGTTGGGGAATACATTTGCGTCTTTAAAGGAAAGAATGATACCAATAAAGGAGAATTTTTGTAGCTCATGGTTGAAATGAGCGGTCCTTGGTGCTCTCTGAGCTTGGTTATTTTCTTGTGGACGTTTCATTACCCAACTAGGTAGCATCATCTGTGCTAGTAATGTGCTCAGAGAGCACCAAGAACATTGATGGTATTCTACCGGTTCGGCCTGGTTCTGGCATACCATTAACACCGAAGTTCAGATGGCAGAGAACTGGTTTGCTCTGATTCTCTCCGGCGCTCTGCAGTTGGACCCACCCATCCACTCCTGCTCCTAGGTCCTTGTTAACCTTTCAGATGTTTGGTGCAGCAAAGTGGATTGCTGTGCTAAACAACTGAGAGGCGCAGTAGCTTAATTTTTACTGTTTTAACGCACGATCATGCGAATCACACAACCCTGTCCCTGCAGCCATGCCTACCAAGCCACACCCACCGAACTGGTGGTGGAAACTCAGGAATGGGATTCAAATTTTTTAACAACCGGTTCATGGGTGTGGCTTAGGTAGTGGGCGTGGCTTGGTGGTCGTTATTGGCTGGGGGTGGCCAACTCAATATCACTCACATTGATGAGGCATGCATCTCCTCGCCTGGTCTCTCATGACTTTGGGGATGCTGCAAGAGTCATAAGTGTGAAAAATGGTCATAAGCCACTTTTTTCAATGCCATTGTAACTTTGAATGATCATTCCACACAAGCAAATTACCAGCAAAGGAGGGGAAAAAAACTCCGGAGAAGTTCCTGAGACAGAAAGTCTAGTCCTGCCAAGAATGTAATAAGGGTTAACGGAGAGTCAGTTTCTGTAAGCAACACTAGAATGTTTCCTTCCTGTTTTCCTTACAGGATTAGGCCAGTAATTTCTCCTAACAACCGGTTCTCTAAACTGCTTAGAATGTTAACAACTGGTTCTAGAAAATAGGTGCGAACTGGTAGAATCCCACCCCTGTGGGAACTTTTGAATCCCACCACTGACCAAGAACCTTTTGGATGGGCCTACAAACAGCCCAAATTATATAGCTCACATTTAGAAGAAACTTTCCAGTTAAGACTTAATTCTATCTGCCTCTAAAAGTGAACTGATATTTCTATGTTGTCTAATGTAAACTTCAGTTTAATGGTCTTGATTCTATCCATTACTGAATCTAAGAATTACTTCACCTCTACTCTATTGGCTCTGGTTCACGAAAAAGGAAATTATTCAATGCAAGACTAAACAAAGATGAACTCAAATACTTCAGATATCTTCATGCAGTTTCATCTTTATGTAAAATGGGATGGGAGTAAGGCAGCCACCTCTGAGTTCCTCAGAAAAAAGGACATGATGTTGAAATTGTCAATATCAGAATCAGTAAGGTGAAGGTCACAACTCTGTTCAACTCTGAGTGGCTTCAGAGAACATCAATATGGTTTTATTTCTAACAGAACAGAAATGGATTGCTTTTGTCTTATTCAATGGAGATTTTTTTTTGGCTTCTCAATATTGCCTATGCATAGGGACTTTCTAGTAGCTTCCCATCCAAGTACTGTACTAATCAAGTCTAATCTTGTCTGGTTTCCAATCCCAGAAAAAGCCAAACAGCTGCTCAAATGTCATTTCAGCCCCTGAAGGAAATATTGTCTCCATATTCAATCCAACAGGAGGTTACCATGGTCAAGGGCCATAATACCAGAAGCTTCAGAAAGTCCAGGGAAATGATGACAGTCACAACTCATACCATCTGTTTCTGTCCTGGTGTCAACACACCACATAATAACCAAACCATTGAATCATTAACTAGAGTATACAAAATCTTTGCCAGACCAATTCTCGAAAACAGCTCATCTGCCTGGAACCCTGTATATTGGACATAAACACAATTGAATGGGTTTAGAGGTATTTCTTGAGAAAAGGACTCCACTCCTCCACTCACAATAGAATTCCCTATGCCTCCAGGCTTGGAATTTTGGGCCTGGACAGTCTGGAACTGTACTGCCTGCGGTCTGATCGAAGCATAGTTCACAAAATTGACTGCTATAACATCTTGCCTGACAATGACTTCTTCAGCTTCAACCACAATAATACACAGGCAAACAATTTATACAAACTTAAGGTAAACCACTCCAAACTTGATTGCAGAAAATATGACTTCAGCAACAGAGTGGTCAACGTCTGGAAGGCTCTACCCGACTCTGTTGTTACAATCTCAAACCCTCACAGCTTCAATCTCAAACTGTCTGCTGTGGACCTCACCCCATTCCTAAGAGTCTGTAAAGGAGACATGCATATGCACACCAGCCTGCCTAACCATCGCTGTTTTAATGTCCCCATTTATTCCTATGTTTATGTTCATACCTGTTGTGGCTCCGGGTTTGGATTCTGCTCCTGTGGCAGATAGGAGTTCAAGTGATGAGGACATGGCAGCAAAATATGAGCCGGCATTGCTTAGTGATTGGGACAGTAACCAGGATGAGGAGATGGATGTAACAAGGGAAGATAGACCTGAAGTAATAGAGTTGTCAGGACCTTCGACCTCCTCTGGTTCTTTATCTGATCAGCAGCCGGGAATGGCTAACAGGGAAGGCATGAGAGAGTTTTCCAGCGGAGATGAGAATTTGGAAAACTTATGGTTAGATGTTAGAAACAGAAGGAGGCTAAGAAGACAAACCCAGTTAGAAAGGAAGCATAGAGCTAGTCAATAATTAGGGAAATTAGCACGCTTCATAAATGAAGAAAAGGATGGGCTGGTGGAATTTACCAGAAGCAAAGTGACTAATTGGGAGTGAAGACATGCAGCAAATTCTCTGAGGCTTGTGATTTACTGCCACGCCAAGGTTGCCGGACAGAGTGGGTATTTATTGCTGTGTATTGGAATTTACTCCAGCCGTTGTTTTGTGGGGGTTTGTTTTGATTTGAATTAATTCAGAAACGGCTGCTTTTTGTTTTGCTCGCCTGCAATTAGAGGGGAGACATAACACATACCTATACTTTTTATCTTGTACATGTTTGACAAACAAACAAAATAAATAAATAAAAATGTATCCAGTACCCAAAGCAGATCTGAATTTATATAAAAATAGACTAAGGCTAGTTTTATTTCTAAGAGGACAGAAATGGATTGCTTTTGTTTTACTCAATGGAGATTTGAGTATCTAATTCCTCCAGAAGGGTTTAGACTTGATCAACAACCAGGTCCCCAAGAACATGGCAAACAAAGGGAAGTTTTGCACCAGTCTCTTGTTATTAAGAACCTGCCTGCTGTAGGTGAGACTCTCCATAAGGAAGACTTATTCCTTTGGTGAACTGCATATACATTTGCAGGCTTCCTGTGAGGTTGGAGATCTTATCACTTCCTGAATAGAATCCTTTCATGTTCTGACTTTGCAGCAATGACAAAGGAGTCACTCATCAAATATGACTGGCAGAGATGAAGGAAAGAAATTCAATTATAGTGGAACAATCTCCTTTGGGTGGGGAGGAACTGGGGATCTGTCTACCGTTGCAGGCTTTCCCAGCATCAACAGTCTTGTCAGCTACTGTGCTTGTTCACTTGCATGTCCAAGTAGCTAGGTAGCTTGTTTGTTATAGGAGATAAAAGAAGAAGGATAAAAAAAAACAACAACCCTTCAATGGTTATGAAACAGAATCCAGGTTTACCAGCTGGCTAGTAATACATGCTGTAATTCCATCTTCTTTGCATATTTACTGAGATGAGTGTTCTGGTGCCAAGTATAAAGGAGCACCAGAATAAATTGGAGACAATATGTCTTGGAGGTGTGTGCAAGGAGTGATGTATGTTATGACCAGCCAAAGCTATTTTAAGGGGGAAATTATTTTGTTTTAAAAGAATAATCTATATTTTTAAAAATGTCAATGCGGTGGCTCAGGGGCTAAGACCCTGAGCTTATCAAAAGGTTGACAGTTCAGTGGTTCGAATCCCTAGTGCCATGTATCAGAGTGAGTTTCTATTACTTCTTCTAGCTTCTACCAACCTAGCAGTTTGAAAGCATGTAAAAATGCAAGTAGAAAAATAGGGACCCACTTTGGTGGGAAGATAACAGTGTGGTTTGGTATTTAGTCATGCTGGCCACATGACCATGGAGATGTCTTCAGACCATGCTGGCTCTTCATTTTTGAAATGGAAATGAGCACCACTCCCTAGAGTTGGGAACAACTAGCACGTATGTGCAAGGGGAACCTTTACCTCTACCTTAATTTAAACAGCTTTTTAGAGGCAGAGAGTTTTACCTGCCATTTTAATGGACAGTGTTACTCTTGCAAATGGCTTGGTTAGGATCATCTGAGCCTAGAAATGGCCCTTTAAGAAAAATAAACTAAAAGTAATAAAGTGCAGGGCAATTTTTTTTTATTTTTAAAATTAGGGAGAAATTCCCTGTATTTGTACTCATAGGGCAATGTATACAAGATAAGACAAGGAGTGATCAATTTAATTTATGTTTTTAAAAAATGTCATAAATGTTGATTTAAAACTGACCAATGAAAGGGCTATTCATCTTGGAGAGAACATGTCATAAAAACAGTCCCATTGCTAACACAGCTCTGTCTTATTTCTTTTCATTTTAGCAGTGTCTTCCCCGTTGTAGATGTCTACTGATGTGCACGTACTTGATATGGATGTCATAACTTTTACCCATAGTAAAAGATCTTCAACTTCCTTTCTTTTGGTTGTACTAAATTGCTCTGGAGGAACTACTCAATTTTCCACAAAAACTCTGGAAATATAATACTATTCTTGAGTTGGAATGATCATTCATTCATATTCTATTGGATTTTCCATCTTGTAAGTCCATTCCATTCTAAATTGCTCTGCAGGAACTACTCAGTTTTCCACTAAAACTCTGGAAATATACAATACTATTCTTGAGTTGGAATGGACCTTCATTCATATTCTATTGGATCTCCCTTCTTGTAAGTCTGTTCCGCTATGAATTGCTCTGGAGGAACTATTCAATTTTCCAGTAAAACTCTGGAAATATCATACTATTCTTGAATTGGAACAAGCATTCATTTATATTCTGTTGGATATCCCTTTTTGTAAGTCGGTTCCATTCTAAATTGCTCTGGAAGAACTACTCAATTCTTTACTGGAAATATCATACTATTCTTGAGTTGGAAGGGGCATTGATTCATATTCTATTGGACCTCTCTTCTTTTAAGCCCATTCTTCAGTGTCACAGTTGTATTGATTCTACCATGAAGGAGCTGATGTGTTGATCTTTCTTGTTCAACCAACCTGCCTTATGAACAGTGGTTGTATCACATGCCCCAAAGACACTGTACTTGCTTAAATAGAGATCCCATGGATTAGAAACAGGGCACTGTTCTGCTTGATAAAAAAAAAAACCTATGAAGGTTACTTAATGGACAGGAGCCAGCTAAGGCTATAAATTGGACTGTGAAGCTAACTATAGTTGCAAGAAGACCAGAAGATGAGAAGAAGCTGCATAAAGCAACTTATGAATGGGAGACCTAAGATTGTCAGCTCTTCAAAGTACTCCAGTGGTACACAGCCATATTTGTTGTGATAATTTAATATCATCCATCATTTGGAAATGGAAGGGGATAGAAATTGTAATGTAACCCCTCTGCTGTATGGATACATTTAATCCAAAGGAGAGTTGTTCCTGAAAACCTCTTTTTTGAAGATGTTCATAATGACCCCAAAGTAGAATTTGAAAACTCAGTTTTGTTTTCTACTTTCTCCGGCTCCAAGTTTCTCGGCTATTTGTTCAAAGCTGCTAGAGAAATAATAATGTTGGGTGTGTTCTGTTTCTTCTTTCCAATTTTTGCTCTGTAGATGGAGGGATGGAGTTGAGGCTCTGTAGAAGTGTCTTAGCTTTTCTCTCAAATTGTTAGTCTTGCCAAGTCACCTGGAGCTTTTTCTGAGTTTTCTTGAGGGATGCCACCTTAATGGCAATGCTTATCCACCCCTTTCTCTACTTCCACAGAAGCATTCCATAGAAATTTATTTTAACAAATTTACTTGTGAGTTGGAGAAAGAGAAAAAAAAAACAGTGATGGTGAAGAATCAAATGATTAACTGACTGGATAGGCCAAACCAGGAAATACTGAGAGGGGATGAGAAGGAGACAGAAGAGAAGACTGATACAGAAGATCAAACTTATGTGTTCTCTTTTGGAAGGATCTCCAAACTGATCCCTCTTGGAGGGATCTCCAAACTTGGTACCTTTATGATCTGTGGACTTCAACTCCCAGAATTTTCTCAACCAATCATGCTTTAAGTCCACAATTCTTAAAATTACCAAATTTGGAGACCACTGTTCTACAGTGTGGGTTGAAATCATGGTCTGTTGATGTAAAAAAGTATATTACAGTTGAATGTTGAAAAAAATATCGCCAATCATAAATGTCCCTTCCATGACAGTGTTCATTTACAAAGGAATTTCCTAGCTTTTAGGGCTGCAAATATGGCCTAAACTTGGGTATTGAGTAAACAAAAAGGATGCCATGAGAATTTTTAATTTACTAGTAGCCAACTATAGTAATTTGGTTTCCATTATTTCTTGATGAATGAACTTCCTTGAGTAGCTTTCACATTGTCCCAAAATGCAGGGCCCAGAACAATGGATTCAAATCATGGGAAGACAGATTCTGTTTGAAAAAGAGATGGGGGAGTCTTCCTAACAATAAGATCATTCAATGTGAGAACTAATTCTCCAGAGAACTGGTGGATTTCACTTCTCTGGAGGTATTCAACCAGAGCCTAAACTGCCATCTGTCAGGGATACTTTAGCCTGGACTCCTGATGATCAAAACATTCTTTTCCAACAATAAACTTGTGTCCTTATGGATAATTCCATTTAATTCTATCGTCCCACATTAGCTGTGTTTTATCACTATAGTAATATAATTTTTATTAAGTGTTATGGAAATGCATTCTCTGTAAACAATATGTTCCTAGGAAGAACCCCTTTAGCAGTTTGATGGCATTGCATGACAAGTATTGGTTCCAGCAAGCTTTCAATTTGTTGCATCACACAGCCAAATAAATTAGGCCATCTGCTAATTGATTATGTTTCATTCAATGTCAGGCTATTGGCAGAATAAACAATTAGCCTCTTCCTTAAGGCCATCTTTTTGTGATTAGGATTTAATTAATCTTTGTTGCTGGAAAATATAACTGAATGAGGATAACTTTTATATAGGGCTTTGGTTGAATTTGTTTAGCTTTTTCCCCTTTCCTTGCAATGAACTGCAGCTGCTGGTATGATTTGGCTGCTGAAAGCTTTGTTTGCAATCTAAACCTGAACCTTTCCCCAAATCACATTTTTTGTGTGTGGTGTATATTGTCATTTAAAAGTAAAATATTGGCACGAGACAGTAAACATTAGCAGTTCTGCAATTTCCCTGTGAAACCACAGTGGTGGTTTATCTGCCAAAGTCTCTGTGTTGGGAAGAATGTTCATTCCAAGCTTAATCTTGAACTAGATATAAAATAGAAAACTGGAGAAAAATGTGTGTTCAGATTCACTCAGTAAGGTTGCATGGATATATTGACAGGGAATTGTGAACAGCAATCTTTCAAGGATGTTCATCAGAGCAGCCAGGATCAGCCAACCAGCCCAATTAAATTTACCTTGATCAGCAATTTCAAAATGAATACCTTATGGTGCAACATAAAGTGAATCCCTCTTACCGAGAAGTTTGCTCAAGGGTACATTTTCCATTTGTCAAAAATTATTTCAAATGGGAAATTGACTCAGGAGAAGTTGAGCATTAAATCTAGGTCATTCTTCAGGCAACAGATGTCTCCTGCCAACCTTTTATTCCTGCAATAAAAGGTGCTTATTTTGCTTAGTGGGAAAATATTTATTTATTTATTTATTTAATTTATTTGATTTGTCAATCACTTACAAGATAATAGGTATAAGTATAAACATGAGGAAGAATACAGGAAATAGGTATGAATAAATGGGGACAATAGGACAGGAATGGTACACTTATGCACACCCCCTTACAGAGCTCTTAGGAATGGGGTGAGGTCAATAGTGGGTAGTTTGAGGTTAAAGGAATGGGGGTTAGAGGATGTAACAACAAAGTCAGGTAGTGCATTCCAGGCATTGACCACTCTGTTACTGAAGTCCTACTTTCTGCAATCAAGTTTGAAGTGGTTTACTTTGAGTGTGTATCTGTTGTGTGCTCTTGTATTGTTGTGGTTGAAGCTGTAGTATTCATTAACTGGTAGGACATTGTAGCAGATAATTTTGTGTGCAACACTTAAGCTAGGGAAATCTTAAATTACACTTTAAATTAAAATACACTTAAATCTAGGGAAAGTTTCAAAAAAAACCACCTTGGATTGGGTTTCATCAAGAAGAATCTGGATCAACAGAAGCTGATCAAAAAGATTCTTCTATCATGATCTGGTTAATTTGAGTCAAAGCTCATGAGTTTTAACCAGGAGGAGAAATGTCATGTGGAAGGATCCATCAGATACAAAGATATACCATTATCCATAACACATCTTTCCTTTTCTAATAATAAGAACAAGAGAGATACAGATTAACAGAGTTGGTGGCAGCTGAATTTTAAAGTATCATGGATATTTTCTGGATGCTAGACAGTTGGAAGGTACCTTGTAGGTCTATAGCCTAACCCATCCCACCCAAGCAGGAGACCCGACACCATTTCTGACAGACTGCAATCCAGTCTCTTCTTGAAAGCTTCCAGTGATGAAGCTCCCACAACTTCTGAAAGTAACTTCTGTTCCACTGATTGATTGCTCTCACTGTCAGAAAATTCCTCCTTATTTCTAGGTTGAATCTCTCCTTGATTAGTTTCCATCCATTATTCCTTGTCTGGCCTTCAGGTGCTTTGGAAAATAGCTTGACTCCCCTCCTCTCTGTGGCAGCCCCTCAAATAGTAGAACACTGCTATCATGTCTCCCCTGGTCGTTCTCTTCACTAGACTAGCCATGCCCAGAAAAATAAAATCTTATTTCTTCACTATTCACCATGATCTCCTGTGAAGTTAAGCCTGTTTGATTTAGTTTCATCTAATATTAATAAGGTTTAAGCAAAGAATGAATGGAAAGCTACTCTGAGAGTGATGCTAGAGGAAGATTTTTTCCCTGACATATTTTTTTCTTAAGGAAAAAAAAAACATCTGGATATATAAAAGTACCATTCCTGGATTTTTTTAAAAAATGTTCAGTTCTAAAAAACGATATGCACGATTTAAAAGTTGGAAAAATCCCTGTCAAGCTGCTTAATGAAGGGTATAACTAATAAAAATGTATCATCTGCCAAGTAAAATATTCCCTGTAGTTTTTATGGGCATCATCCACCAATTTATCTTTAAGACAAAGAAGATAAACCTGGAAAATGAAAAAAATATTTTTTTTTGGCTGATGACATAAAATTGTCAATTCACCCATGATCTCCAGTACAATGTTTGCATCCACTATTAACGTGACAATAATTGTAGCCCAGCCAAGTTTTTCACATGGATCTGAGCTTTAATGACGAGCAAGAACAACACTGAAAAGTTGTTTACTTCCACAAAAGAGAAACAAAAATAAAAATAAAATCCTCACCACCTCTTAAACATCAGAGATATATCTGATTTTTTTAAAAAAAACCAAATAAAAATATATTGAATATAGAACATAGAATAATAGAGTTAGAAAGGACTTTGGAAGTCTTCTAGTTCAACCCCCCCCCCCCAAATACCATTTCTGGAAAATGGCTGTCCGATCTCTTTTTGAAAGCCTCCAGTGATAGAACACCCATGACTTCTGCAGGCAAGTGACTTCCATTGAATATGCTTAGATAACTATGTTGACAATAGCAAAGGAGAGGAGAATATAGGGGAATTATTTCAAATTTTATTTATTTATATTTATTTATGTATCAAATTAAGAAATTGCCCATCTCATCTACAGAATGACTATATTAGTTTTTTCCTAAAAGTGCTTTTTTTGTGAGGCAACTGGACTTTCCATTTTTCTTTGAAGACATTTTGCTTCTCATTCAAGAAGCTTCTTCAGCTTTGACAGAACTGAAGAAGCTTCTTGGATGAGAAGCAAAACCTCTTCAAAGAAAAATTGGAAAGTCCAGTTGCCTTTTGAAAAAAGCACCTTTGGGACAACCATGACCTGGATGACTGAGAATCTCCATAGACATATAGCAGTTTTAATATAATCATTTGAATTTAATTGGAGGAAGAGCAAACTTAGAATTCACTGAACAAATGACCAATGTTTGGGAAAAGCCCATACACATTACCATTCATTTAACTTTTAATGTAAATTTTCACATTTCTGTTACATAAAATATTGGCTATTCTGCATTTGGAGTCTTAGATTTAGTGCAGTGCCATTCTGTACACATTGTTTGCATGCACAGTGTTGATAGAGAATTCAGGCATTAAAAAAATTCTGAGCCACTTAACCCAAAATGAAGATTTGTGAATGTGTTTGTGGTGAGACAGAGAGAGGCAGGATTTAAGGGGGGGAAATGTTTTTCTGATACAGAAAGTATCAACAATATTTAAATATTTAGTTTACAAGCAAGAGTAAGAGCAAAATAAGAGAAATTAGGGGAAGGAGATAAAAGAAAATGAAAAAACCTACAACCTAATTAAATTCAATTTTATTTTTTTATCTGAGTAGCATTAAAATAATCTACAAGTATTCCCAAACCAAGTGAACAATTATTTCTAAATTCAGATGTGACTTATCTCTTTCTGATATTTACTGGATCATGGTTGCTTTATTCCAAAACATGGAAACTGTAGATCTATCTGTAAAACAGGAAAAAATATGTGCTGAACTTAATTATAGTTCCATCAAATGGATGGAGAAGAATATGAATTGAACTTGATAATTATGCTTTTGTCAAATGGATGTATAACTGTTGATAATGTGCAGATTATTTTCTATACCTTTCTTTGTAAATATCTTTGTTCCCAGATTTGCTGAAGATTTTAATGGTTGTTTTAGCAGAGTGCTAAATCCTGCTAATGACCTGCATAGTCATACCATATGACCAGACAACATATGTTTAGTGACGAAGAATAACAATAGCAACCCATTATTTAAATTGGAGCTCCACTCCATCATAATTATTTTTTTTTAAAAAGCTGTGATCTTTTTGTCCCTTAACATAATTTTCAATGTCCCCCAAGTAGTACAGATGTTAACTTGTGTGGCTCTATGTTTCCATGGCTAAACCCACTTAATATTTCTGCTAATACAATTCTGAACAATATATGCAGTCATCCTCAATTGTATCCATTCATGATCTGTACAGTATAATGGTTTTAGATAAGACATGACACCTCATTAAGAGGGAAATTTACATTCCCAGGCCATTTAGATGCACAGAATTATTATGCCTATAAAAGAATGTAAAGTTTATGAGAAAGTAAAGTAGCTTGAAAGAAATCAGAATACTGTATTGGCTGTGCAAGACAGGAAGTTGATTCTGACACTTAAGCATTAATAATTCTTCGTAAACCTTGTTAATCTTTTAAATGAGTAGTAGTTTTTAATGTTCAATCAAATCCCTATAAATCATTTTATGATATATACTGGTCAGTCTTTTTTAATTTACTTTTTTCTCTACAATCTTATTTTACTATTATTATTATTTTTATACATATATTGCATTTTAGATTTCTAGCAAGGAATAATTAAACATGGACTAATTACTGTTTTTTTTTTAAATCTACATTTAAACTTTGCATCCCTATTTCTATTTATTACGTACTTTTCATTCTTTACCATCTTTTGAAATACATATATACACAACACATACATGCATACATACATACACATACAAATGCATACATGCTCTCTATCTAGGAAGTCCAAAATTTAAATAAAATGTTGGCATGAAACAAAAAAATGTCCAAATGCACAGAATAAAATCAGTATGAAGAATATGTCAGTATACCATAGAAAATAAACTGTAAAAAATATCAGAAGATTAAGCAAGTATTAAAACACCAGCATTCAAGTGGAATTAAGATAATAAAAGCTTAAAAGATTTTAAGAGTAATCTGAAGTAAGTGCTTGTATTTTGCAAGGGTTTCGTGAGGCTAGAAAATATCAAATACATCAAATACATTGCAATAGCGAACATTTAAAAGCAAGGTTGAAACTTGCCTCTAAATAGTGTTGCTATATGACAGCTGGTCAGGTCCCTAAAGAAATATATATTCTGGTAAAAGCTCTTTAAATCTCAAGCTTAAAAATGCATGATTCTAACAAGTCTATTATATTTCAAGAAGAAATACGTGCACAATTTATTTTACTTGCATTTTTTTTTTGTCCATTCTCAAGAAGACATGAGAAAACTGCAATGGCTCAGCTATTTTGACTACAGGAATTCATAAATAATAAGGTGAGGAATGGGCAACAAGTATCTGACAATTATTTTTTTCCCAAGGTATTGACAAAATCCTTCATCCCAATGCTACAGGTCATAAATCTGTAAGATCTGGATTTTCCTTTATCTGCCCACCATGATGATCTGGGACTTCCATGTTTGCTCCAACTATCACACTACAACACCTTGGCAATATAAGGACCTCCTTTTGGATTTTCTCAATTCAAAGGAAATAAGAGTAGACAGTTTCACTCCACATACTAGGTTCTTCATGTAGTTCTCCATGATGTGCGATGATCCAACAATATGTTATCTATGAGCAAAACTCATAGTTGATCAGCCTAGTTGACATTCAATTTGGAAGTCTATAAGGAATAACCCTAACCCTAACCCTAACTCAGCTATTGGAGTTTTGCTGAAATTTCCTACTCAGCCCTGAAAGAAGAATGGCTAAACCCAAACTGATAATTGCTATTGGTAAAATGGCACCTGTCATAGAGCTGAAGTGGCTTCTTGGATGAGAAGCAAAACATCTTCAAAAGAAAAAAAAACCAAGAAAGTCCATTTGCCTACTGAAAAAGCACCTTTCAGACAACCATGACCTGGATAACTGAGAACCTCTACAGACTGTTAGCTATATAATTTGGGGTGAACACCCTTTGAATGGTGTGGGAGTAGGAATGGATTTCCAGAGGAAAAAAATGCAGACTACAGGAACCAGGAGTACTACTCAGGTGACCCTGAGGACACAGGATCCAAGTGCTTCAATGATCCTCTAAAAGAATGCAAATGATCGGCTGTCTGCAAGGAATATAAATCCTTCCATTCCCCACAGTATTGTCAGAGCTAAAGAAGCTTCTTGGATGAGAAGCAAAATGTCTCAAAGAAAAAAACAAAAACAAAAACAAAAAAGTCTAGTTGCGTCTTGAAAAAGCACATTTGGGACAAGCATGACCTGGATGAGTGAGAATCTCTATAGACTAAAAGAGGGCCGAAGTGTTGGACATGTCTTTTTTTTTTAAAGTGCAGCTCCTTGTCTTGCTTTCTCATGTTTGGTGTGGGTGGACTCTATGTGGGTGTCCTGATGTCCTTTTAAGGAAGGAACAAACACAAATGTCCCACTGGGCCAAAGATGCTTTTTTCAAGAGGCAACTGGACTTTCTTGGTTTTCTTTGAAGACATTTCACTTCTCATCCGAGAAGCTTCTTCAGCTCTGTCCTTTGGGATAACCATGACTTGAATCACTGAGAATCTTCATAGACATTTTAAAAGGCTAGGAATGAACTTGGAATCTGACTCATAACGAAAGGATCTCTGGCCAGTTCCCGAGCACAAAATAAAACAATATATTACAATCAAAATTAACATGAATTCTTAACTCACCCCAAAAAACCTCTTTACTTAGGAAAGAAACATCCGTTTTATGTCTTTATACATGACAAGTTAAAGTTAGCCTCATTCTGCTGATACAATTCTACAGAGGAATGATTGAATCTGTCATCTGCACCTCTATAACTGTCTGGTTTGGTTCTGCAACCCAACAAGACAGACACAGACTTCAGAGGATAATTAGGACTGCAGAAAAAACAATTGCTACCAACCTGCCTTCCATTGAGGACCTGTCTACTGCATGAGTCAAAAAGAGGGCTGTGAACATTTATTCAGTCTCTTTAGGTATCTTCGGTAAATTAGCATTCTGTAAATATTGTTTGACTTTTTTCTCATCAATATAACAATGATGGAATTAAATGAAGCATTTAAGAGACAAAACAATGGGAAAGCACTGGGTCCAGATGGGCTTCCGGCAGAATTCTATAAAACATTTCAAGAATCATTGAGTATCCCATTGTTAGAAGTCATGAATGAAGTTATATTAAAGAAGATGATTCCCAAAACATGGTCAGAGGCTTATATCACACTTATTCCAAAAGAAGAGGCTGACCCACTGCAAATTAAGAACTATAGACCCATCTCCTTATTGAATGCAGACTATAAAATTTTTGCTTCAATTTTAGCAGAAAGACTTAAAAAATATTTAAATAATTTTGTTCACCCAGATCAAAATGGATTTCTGCCAAAGAAACAAATCAGAGACAATATGAGAGTAATCTTGGATACTTTGGAATACTATGAGGCTCATCCTGAAAAGCAAATGGCTTTGATATTTTTAGATGCTCAAAAGGCAGTTGACAACGTGAACTGGAGATTTATGTTATTACTATTGGAACAGATGGGTTTTGTTAAAAAAATTATTCAAGCAATCGAAGCCATATATAATAAACAGACAGCAAAGGTAATGATGGAGGGGGAACTTACAGATTTTATTAATATAAGAAAAGGCACAAGACAAGGGTGTCCCCTATCTCCTTTGCTATTTGTGTTGAACTTGGAAGTGTTGAATAGAAATATTAGGGATGATAAAAGCATAAAAGGAATAAAAATTAAGAAGGAAGAATTTAAACTACAAGCTTTTGCTGATGATTTAGCTTTTATTCTGGAAGACCCGTTAGAGACAGCTCCAAGGTTATTGGAAAAGATAGAGACATATGGTGAGATGGCTGGTTTGAAAATAAATAAAGATAAAACAAAGATTTTGACAAAGAACATGCTATTGAGACAAAGAGAAGAACTGGCAGATCTTTTGAAAATCCAAATTACAAATAAGGTTAAGTATCTGGGGATATATTTGACAGCAAGATGTAGCACATTAAAAGAGA
This sequence comes from Hydrophis major, assembly GCA_033807585.1. Lineage (NCBI taxonomy): Eukaryota > Metazoa > Chordata > Lepidosauria > Squamata > Elapidae > Hydrophis > Hydrophis major. Next base: position 500,269 of record JAUCBL010000070.1, on the reverse strand, counting down.
ATAATTATATTAAACTCAAACAACAGATAGCTACAGATTTGAAGAAGTGGGAAAACTTGCAATTGTCATTAATAGGGAGAATTTCAACAATCAAGATGAATATTTTACCTAGAATTTTATTTTTGTTCCAAACAATACCAATTAGGCTTGGAAAAGACTATTTTGAAGATTTAAATAAAATCATGTTGAAGTCTATATGGCAAGGTAAAAAAGCGAGAATAAAGCTAAAGCTTTTGCAAGATGCTAGAATTAGAGGAGGTTTTGGCCTGCCTAATTGGGAATTGTATTATCAAGCTGCAAACTTGATGTGGGTCAAATAATGGATAAAATTAAGAAAGCATAGGTTGTTGACATTAGAAGGGCATGATTTGCTGTTGGGCTGGCATGCTTTTTTATGGTATAAGGGAACTAAAACACAGGGTTATTTTAGAAGACATTATATGCGGAAGTCTTTGTGGTTAAACTGGGAGAAGATAAAAAGACAGTGTTATTTGAAAATTCCAGTTTGGTTATCGACTATTGAAGCATTTTCCTATCCTATAATTTATAAGAAGGAACAAACAGTTAGTTATGGGGAACTCTTGGATGAAAAGGGTGAACTTAAATCGATCCAAAACTTAGAGGAACAAGGTATAAGGATGAATTGGTTTTCATATGCGCAAATACATTCAAGGTATGATGAAGATTCTAAAACAGAGGGATTCTATGATAAGCAGACTGATTTAGATAAGATCTTGATGGGTACTGATGAGAAGGTGATGAAAAAATTATATGGTTATTTACTGGGAATGAAATTAGAGGAAGAACAAGTCAAAGAAACTATGATTGTTTGGGGGAAGAATTTTGGATATGGGATTGATCTAGAGAAATGGCAGAAATTGTGGTCTCAAAATTATAAAATGACAATGTCAACAGCATATAAGGAAAACTTGTATAAGATGTTTTACAGGTGGCACTTTCCCCCGACAAGAATAGCAAGAATGTTTAAGAACAAATCTGAAAAATGCTGGAAATGTCATCAGATACCCGGCTCGTATTACCATATGTGGTGGACTTGTGAGGATGCTAGAAAATATTGGACTATAATTCGCATGTGGTTGGAAAAAATGACAAAGAAACACATAGACTTGAAACCAGAGATCTTCTTATTGGGAATTTTACCTGATATATATAGTAAAGATTTGAAATACCTGACTGTAAATGTATTAACAGTGGCTAGGATTGTATTTGCTAAAAATTGGAAGATGAGAAAATACCATTACAGGAAGAAATTATTAAGAAAATATTGGAATGTGCTGAGATGAGTAGATTGACATTTGAAATTAGAGAGCAAGAGGATAAACAATTTTATGAAATTTGGGATCTTTTTTATCAATGGCTAGATGATAAAATACGATAATAGAATATTTAGAATGCTAGACAGTAAGGAATATCTTTATTTTGTTATTATTTTGTTATTTGACATTATATTTATGAAGGGTTTTTTTGGATTGATTTGATATGATTATATGATTTGTTATAGAGTAAACTGGTTTAAAGTATTGTTAGCTCATGAAGCATGAATGATCAAAAATATAGTCAAAAACTTCTTATTTTAGTGATATTAGGATATATAAGTTTAGATTGACAATATGAGTTGTTATGTAACATAATTGTAATTGAGACTACAGAATGAATGCACCAAAATGATGAACCAACTGACACACTGGATGTACATATGAGAGTTGATGTTTTTATGTTTGTTTGTCTTGTTTGTTTGTGGAAAATTAATAAAATCTTTTTCAAAAAAAAAGAAAAAAGAGGGCTGTGAAAATATCTACAGACCCCTCATATCCTGGACATAAACTGTTTCAGCTCTTACTCTCAAAATGATGCTCATAGAGCACTGCACATTAGAACAACTACACGCAAGAACGCCATCACTCTGCTAAACAAATAATTCCCTCAACACTGTCCAACTATTTACTAAGTCTGAACTACTATTACTGTTAATCTTGTCATCACTCCTTATCACCCATCCCCTCCCACTTGTAACTGTATGACTGTAACTTTGTTTCTTGTATCCTTACAATCTATGAATATTTCCTCGATGGTTTGATTGTTTATTTGTACTCTATGACTATCATTAAATGTTGTACCTTATGATTCTTTTTTTTTTAAACAAATTTTATTAATTTTACAGAGAACACAATAAAACATAAACAAAACTAAAAGATCTTTTCTGAAGATTGTCTGATCCCGGGTTGAAACTCTTCACACAGACACAAATTCAAACATCATATTCATTTTATATATCCTTCCATATCTTATTATCATTTTCTTTTTTATATATATATATATAAACCATTTTTATCAATTTTATATAAACAATGCACAAGGCATAACAGCTTATAAGTTCTTTTCTAAGAAAAAATAATAAAAGAAGAAAACCAATAGAACATAACAATCCCAAATTATAGTATCAATACTTTGTCTATTTAACTTCATATCTTATCCCAGCTTCTCCTTTTCTTCCAAATTATTTCTTGTTAATTAAAATTTTATTGCCTTTTATCAATATACAAAATCCAAAAAAAAACATAACAAAACCTTTATATATCCTTTCATATCTTATTACCATTTTCAATAATATTCTTTGTCTGTTCTATTTCCAACTATCCATTCATCTTTTTTCTTTTACTATACTTCTCCTATACACCAATTGGAGTAACGTCTATAACTCATTACCCTAACTTAAAAGTACTTCATATAACAATTTTTCTTGGGATTCTGTTTCATAGATTCTAAAATTACACAATGAATTTTATACTCTAAATACACATATAAAAAACACAATCTTATGTACCCTCCAGAATCCCTCTTTTATCCTAAATTAAATTCACCCATTGTCTCTGAATAAACTTTTTTTCTTTAGATCTTGCTTCCCCCCATTGAGGCTTCTCCTCCCCCCCTTTCTCTCTTGCTTATTCTTCTCCTTGCCCTTTTTACCCCTTTGTCTTTCCTCCTCCCTTTTCTTACTCCCTTTCCTTTGCTTTCTTACCTTGCCTCCACCTTTCCGCTCATTTTTCTCTTCTTTGGTTGTTTTTATAATTCTTAAAATCCCCTTTTTCTTATCCTTTTTCTCCTCCTCCCTGGAAAGAACCCATTGTTCATCAAAGATGGCTTCTTCTTCCTCTTCTTCTTTGTCCCAGTCCTTCTGCTGCGTAGTCAACTTTTCATAAGTACATAACGCCATTTCTAAGAATTGAAACAAACTGCCCAAAGTATCTTCTTTTTTATATTTTTGATATTCAGTCTTTAGTTCATCCACAAGCGATGCCATTATGAAAAAAGAAACTTTTCCCAAAACAACCACAAATATTTTTAATCAAGAATAATTCAAAAAAAATTCCAAAAATTAATACTTTTCTTCCTTCTTCTCTTTCTCTTTCTGGGGTTAATGTTTAATCAAAGAGGTCCAATTACCATATACCTTTCTTTGGGATTCTAGGCAATCTCCTCCTTTTTCAGCTTCTGCTCCAGTTTTTTTTCCTCTCCCTTCCCACTTGCAATATCAATTTTAAATAATCAGAAATCCATACCTCCAACAAGGGTTTTCCAATTTCTTAAGTTTTTCAATGTCCAAAAACCCTTTTGTCCCTTAGCTTCAACTCTCAAAACAATTCACTTTCAATGTCCAATATGTCCAAACATATCTGCTGTTTCCATGGGGTGGGAGAGTGAAGAAAAAAAAAAGTTCCCTTTAACAGCTTCTCCGCCGCTTTCGATCTTCTTAGGGATACAATGTATCCTCCAGCAATTCAAACAGCTCAGTTCCAACCAATTTGAAAGATGTTACTTGACCCGGCTCAGACAGCACTTTCACTCTTCTTACTTCCTCCAGCGCAATCTTACCCGGTTGCTGGCTTCTTCGTGGCGGCCATTGCTGACCGCCGCTCTACCGCCTTGGGAAAAAGGGGTTTTTCCGGAGCAGGAGGGGGTCTGCGACACCCCCAACCCCCTGTCCGACTCCCCTCTCTCTTCAGCTGTCCCTACAGGGCAGCCATATCCCCCTGACCCATCTGGATCAGGGGTACCTCGGCGGCTAGCACAGCAGGAATCGCGAGCTGTCACGAATTCCTGCTGCCCCGAAGCCACGCGAAACCGGAAACCCCATACCTTATGATTCTTTTTTTTTTTTTGAAACAAATTTTTATTAATTTTAAAGATAAAACAACACATCATTAACCATTAAATACATAAACACATAAAACCTCTTAATATTGTAAATCCTTACAAGTCAAACAAAACAATATTTTTATACAACATAATTCCAATTTATCCCATCCCCATATGGACACGCAAATATCTTTCATCAAGTTTCTCATTATTTCTCTTTACTCCAATTCAATTTCATTTCTCTTCCATATTTATCCATTTTATAATCATCATATTCTTTTCTTTCTGACTTGTTTAAATTATTCTCATCTAACATTCCTCCAAGGTTTTATTGATTCTTTTTTCCTTTTTTTTTAATAAAAAACAAATTTTGTTAGTTTTATCATAAGCATAATACACAAACATACAAACACAAAACATAGACAAAACTACAAGATCTTTTCTGAAGGTTGTCTGTTCCCGGGTTAAAAACTCTTTACACAGACACAAATTCAAACATCATATTCAACCTAAGTCTCCTTCTATATCTTATTATCATTTTCTTTTTTATATATATATATAAAAACCATTTTTATCAGTTTTCTAAAATCAATACACACAAAATCAAGGCATAACAGCTTATAAATTCTTTTCTAAAAAAAAATAATAATGATAGACCAATAAAACATAACATTTCCAGATTATAATATCAATATTTCATATAATATTAACTTCATATCTTATCCCTACTTCTCTTTTCCATCCAAATTATTTATCAATTAAAATTTTATTGCCTTTTATCAATATACAAAATCAAAAAAAAAAAAGCATATATATCCTTCCATTATTACCATTTTCAACAACATTCTTTGTCTGTTCTATTTCCAAACATCCATTCATCTTTTTTCTTTTACTATACTTCTCCTGTAAACCAATTGGAGTTGCATCTATAACACATTACCTAACTTAAAAATACTACATATAAATCTTTCTTGGGATTCTGTTTAAAAAATTCTTAAAATTACATAATAAATTTTTTATTCTAAATATACATACATATAAAAACACACTCTTAAATACCCTCCAGAATCCCTCTTTTAGTCTAAATTAAATTCACCCATTGTCTCTAAATAAACTTTTTTTCTTTAAATCTTGCTTCCCCCCATTAAGGCTTCTCCTCCCCCCTTTTCTCTCTTGCTTATTCTTCTCCTTGCCCTTTCTACCCCTTTGCTTTTTCCCTTCGCTTTTCTTGCTCCTTTTCTTTTGTTTTCTAACCTTGCCTCCATCTCTTCGCTCATTTTTCTCTCTTTTGGTTGTTTTTATAATTCTTAAAAACCCCTTTTTCTTATCCTTTTTCTCCTCCTCTCCGGAAGGAACCCATTGTTCATCAAAGATGGCTTCTTTTTCCTCTTCTTCCTTGTCCCAGTCCTTCTGCTGCGTCAACTTTTCTAAGGAACATAACGCCATTTCTAAGAATTGGAACAAAGCGCCCAAAGTATCTTCTTTTTTATATTTTTGATATTCAATCTCTAGTTCATCCACAGAGAATGCCATTATGAAAAGGGAAACTTTTTCCAAAACAACCACAAGTATTTTTAATCCAAGACAATCAAAAGCAATTAAAAAAAGGAAAAAAAGAAAAAAGTTCCAAAAGTTAATACTTTTCTTCCTTCTTCTCTTTCTCTTTCCAAATTAATTTTTGATCAAAGAGGTCCAATTACCATATATCTTCTTTTGGGATCCACCAAGACGTTCTAGACAGTCTCCTCCTTTTTCAGTTTCTGCTCCAATTTTTCTTTCTCCCTTCCCACTTGCAATAACAATTTTAAATAATCAAAAATCCATACCTCCAGCAGAGATTTTCCAATTTCTTAAATTTTTCAATGTCCAAAAATCCCTTTGTCTCTTAGCTTAGCTTTCAAAGCAATCCACTTTCAGTGTCTAATACATCCAAATATTTCTGCTTTTTCCGTGGGATGAGAGAGTAAAAAAAAAAATAAAAAAAAAGTTCCCTTTAACAGCTTCTCCGCCGCTTTCGATCTTCTTAGGGATACAATGTATCCTCCAGCAACAAGCAGCTCAATTCCAGGCAATTTAAAAGTTGTTACTTGACCCGGCTCAGACAGAACTTTCACTTTTCACACTTCCTCCAGCACAGTTCTTACCCGGTTGCTGGCTTCTTCGTGGCGGCCATTGCTGACCGCCGCTCCACCGCCTTGGGAAAAAGGGGTTTTCCCGGAGAAGGGGGGGGTCTGCGATGCCCCCACCTCCCTAACCGGCTCCCCTCTATCTTCAGCTGTCCCTACAGGGCAGCCATAACCCCCTGACCCATCTGGATCGGGGGTACCTCGGCAGCTAGCCAGCAGGAATCGCGAGCTGTCGCGAATTCCTGCTGCTCCGAAGCCACGCAAACCGGAAGTCCCATACCTTATGATTCTTGATGAATGTTTCTTTTTCTTTTATGTACACTGAGAGCATGTGCACCAAGACAAATTCCTTGTGTGTCTAATCACACTTGGCCAATAAAGAATTCGTTCATTCGTACATTCATTCATTCATTCATTCTAGATGATGGAAATAAACCTTGATATAGCAGAATCAGAGGTGGTATTCAGCAGATTCTGACCAGTTCTGGAGAACCAGTAGTGGAAATTTTGAGTAATTCAGAGAATCAGCAAATACCACTGCTGACTGGAGATTTTACAGTATCCTTCCCCTGCCATGCCCATCAAGCCGTGCCCACATTACCGGTCGTAAAATTTTTTGAATCCTACCACTGGGGAGAATGGTCCATTCCATCATCTTCAGATGCGGATTGAAATCTAATCAGTAAGCTGAAAAATAAATATATAAAGACATTTTTTTTAAAAAAATATTGTGATATGCATTACCTACTTATGAGATCTTTCATTTTTTTCTTTACATAGTTTATTTCAATGTACTTTTACATTTTGCAGTTCAATGTTCTACTTCAGCGTTCAGGGTCTGCTTAGGTAAATCTGTGTATTATAAAAATCATAACAGATATGAATGCATTAGCCCATTATTTTAAGGGTCAAAATTCTTACTAGGTCAGTTGGCAGAGAGCCACCTTATAATGCAAGCTTATGATACTTTAGGTAAGTAGCTTTTTCTTTTAATGGAAGGATCTATAATCCTTCTAGCTATTTTATGGTTCTTATTTGTAATGCTTTAAAACTGCAGTACTACAGAACGTAATAATATGGCCTTACTGACAAACACATTCTGTAACAGAGTAAAACATATCTCTCTGGATATGCATGTGAGAGAAAAATTATCTGCCAATTTTGTAACTGTTGGTTTTTAGTTAAAACTGGAACATTAAGAGATGACATGTAATCATCTTTATTGGTTTCAAAGAAGTCAATGCTAGTTTTGTGCATCTGTACATTAGCACAAGAAATGTAGTTTTTATCCTGACACAGTGAAAATTGTATGCATTTGGGGAGATGAATTACATTTCAGTTTGTAATTTAGCCTTGATAAAATTATACTGTTATTTCATGCTTCTCAAATCTAAACTTGGCTAGCTCTTGGCACAGGCAAGGAGAAATTTCAGAAGATTTTTTTTTCACATATTCAAATGAGTTGAATCACCAAGGAGATATCAAGCAAATTTGGAGAGTTTCTTAGGCAGATTGAATTCAGATTGGGAAATATTGTAGCACAATGCCTTTGGTGTGGAACCCTGAAACTAGTTGATACTTATTTAGTATATTATGTCTCCTTCTTCTTCTCCTTCTTCTTTTTCTCCTCCTCCTCCTCCTCCTCCTCCTCCTCCTCCTCCTCCTCCTCCTCCTCCTCCTCCTCCTCCTCCTCCTCAAGTGGAAAGTGTCATGTCCTACATAACGATGTTACTGGAGAGAGGGTGGCAGAGAAACTATACTGGCAACTAATACAATCTATGAATTGTAGACCACTGACTAAAAAAGACAGAGCTGATTATTTTTCTGATATTTTGTTCTGCCTGAACATTATAGAACTTGGATGAAGGCAGTTGTGAATGTATTACTAGTTTGTTGACTGGCTGATGATTCTTGGGATGAAATCTTGACGAAGCATGTTATCTAGAGAAAATCTCTTATGACATCTGGAGCTGAAAAAGATCTAGCAATTCAGACAGTCTTTACAGGACCTCCTATAAGCATTTTCTATAAATGATTTATCCAATACAAAAGTGCTGCTATTTTAAAAGCTTGTATGTGTTTCACCACATTGGACACAATTCATGAAATAGTCAGAAGAGCATCCATTTTGTTATGTCAGCAGAATACCTTGGTGAATTATGATCTGTTCTTCTGTCAGGATCTTGCAACAAAGAATTCTTCTGACTGAAATATTTCACAACATGAGCCATAGGTGGAAATATTAGATAATAAACCCATTGTCCCTATTTCAGAGTATTTAACATTATTGGTTCTCTAGATGACAGCCTGAATGCACCACCAAACCCAAGTAAATATACAGTAGCTATACAGTGGAATGATTCCATCTGTTTCCTAGTTGAACATAGCTGTGCCTTCAGATCTGAAAACAGGCCAAAACATTTTGAGTTTCTTTCATTTTAAATCAGTTACAACAAATAATATTTGGCTTATTTCTTTGAAATCAATATTGTCTATAAGCATTAAATAAAGGAAAGAAATCAGAAAGAAGAAAGCTCGGGGTTTCATGGATGCATTGAATCATAAGTAATGTTAAATGTCAGAGCTTTCCATAAATATGGAGTAAATGCATAGAGGTAACTATTCATTTGGAGTAAAGCATACTTTATTCTCCTTGTCATCTTGTAAATATTTTCTGCATGTTGTTGTAACTTGACTGTTATTTATTTTTAAGCTTATGTGTATGCCTTGCCACTGGTTTAGATCTTACAGTTTTTGAACAATGGTAGGAAGTAATTCAAATGTCAAGACTGAAGCACCACAGCCCAGATAATTGCAATGCAGGAAATATTGGCCTAAAACAAACACCTGCCTTTGCATGTTTTGCTCTCCATTTATTTTTTTTCTGATATGACAGATTATGAGATGATCTTTATTATCTAGGAGGCTTTCCAGGGGGATTTGCCGGTAAAGGAATAAGTCATTATTTCGCTCCACATTTTTGTTTCTTTTTCTTTCAGGTCTCTCAAACAATAGATATCACACAGCTTCCCCAACAGCATAAATCTATCATTAACTTATTAGCAAAAGTTCTTTGCATACAATAGAAGAATTCAAAACAATATGTTTTGAAAAGTTTGTGAGGGTAAAAAATGCCAATATTTATTTTTCTTCTTATCTCTTTTTATAAAGGAGTAGGTGTATCACCAACAGAGGTATTGTTTGTCCCAAAGGGGCTTTTTTCAAGACACATCTGGACTTTCTGGTTTTTCTTTGAAGATGTTTCACTTCTCATCCAAGAAGCTTCTTCAGAGCTGACAAAGTTTCTTGGATGAGAAGTGAAACATCTTCAAAGAAAAACCAGAAAGTCCGATTGCTCTTGAAAAAAGCACCTTTGGGGTAACCATGACCTGGATGACTGAGAATCTCCATAGACTTTTAGAGATATTGTTTCTTTTCTATAAGATGTTCCCTTTTTACTGATAGAACCAGGAAGACCATCATAGTGCATTGATGTCAGTATGTAGAGTTGGAAAGCATGAATAAGGACTAATAAGGGCTTTTTTCACAGCACTGTATAATCAGCGCTGATAGGAGCATTGATGATGTTATCTAGTTTGGGTAATGAAATATCTGCAAGAAAACAAGCAAGCTCAGAGAGCACCAAGGACCCCTCACTGTATAATCAGTTTGCTAAAATTAATTTTATTTTTCTCCATGTATCATATGTATGTCCTAAATCTAAGATTTACAAGACAACCATCCACCCTGTTGCACTTTATGGCACTGAATGCTGGGCAGCAACAACAGGAAACAGAAGCTATCTCCATGCCATGGAAATGTGAATGCTCCATTGGATTTTGGGCATCTCCCTTCTTTACCACATCACAAATTACACCATTCAATAACATTTTGGTGTCAGAGAAGATGAGAGAAGGCCGGCTCTGCTGATATGGACATGTCCAGAAAGCAGCATCTTCCACCGTTGCCAAGACTAGAAGCCAATGGCCGGCGACCTCACGTGTATCCAAAACAGAGGTGGCAAAACACCATCAATAAAGATATGCAAGTCACAGGCCTCCACCCTGGAGATGCAGCTGGCCATGCAAAGTGGAGTTCAATAATCTGAAGAGCAGACCTTGCACCTGCAGGAATACACTAGGAAGAAAAAGAAGGTAATATGTCCATCACATTATTGTATGAAAGCCAGCTCTCACTTTCAATCCTCACTTTCTTTTGCAAACGGCTAATGGTGTCCTGTGAGGAGGGCAAGGCAACTCAATTTGCCTTGCAAAATAGATCAATTCGGTTCTTCTTGATGGTTGTGGACTGTTAGGACCAATAAAACAAAACAAATAATGCAGGACAGTAGTTTGTATAGTCACAGAGAAATGGAAAAACCAACATTCCAGAACATTTAAGCCAATTGGCATTAATGTCTTAGTGCTTTATTACAGTCAGCGTAGCTTCCAGGTAAAATAATCACTAAAGAATTAATCAGCCGTTAATTGCAAGCAACACTAATGAATAATCACCGCCATTTGGGCGTATTAAATCTTGGTTTTGAGCTCTCCTCAAAACAAAGTTAATGAACAAGATAGCTTGAAAGACTAAACCTTTGGTCCCTGGTGACTGACTCAGACTGAATCCTGCAACAAATTATCATGGGATACATATATTTGCCTTCATTTGCAATAACGAAGAAGACTTTAGCTGGCCAGCAGAATGTTTAATAAGTTTGCTATCAACGCATTCCTCTAAAATGGGACATGAGCCAGCAATTCAAATAATTTTAGATCCCCCAAAGGCAGCTTTTATTAGCATGCAGTAATATTCCTTACTGTGACTTGGAAGACGACCTGGAAGCTCTAACTGGTGAAAAACACAGTAAGTGGTGCAATTTTGTCTAATCTTGGAGTCTGTCAATGGAAAGTCTCAGCCATTCAGATCATAGTTGTCCCAAAGGTGCTTTCCTGCCCCCCCCCCCCCAAAAAAAAAAACAAGTGGGCTTTATTTTTCCTTGAAGACCAGAGGGGGTATTTAGCAAGTTCTGACCAGTTCTGGTTTTGAGTAGTTCAGAGAACCAGCAAATACCACCTCTGACTGGAGATTTTACAGTATCCTTCCCCTGCCACGCCCACCAAGCCACGCCTACAAAACCAGTTGTAAAAGAATTTGAATCCCACCACTGTTGAAGACATTTCGGTTCTCATCCAAGAAACTTCTTCAGTTCTGACTGAAGTGAAGAAATTTCTTGGATACTTCTTCAGAACTGAAGAAGCTGCTTGGGGATGAGAAACAAAATGTCTTTAAGGAAAAACAAAGTCCAGTTGCCTTTTGAAAAAAAAAAAAAAAGTGCCTTTGGGATAATCTTGGAGCCATTAATTATTGTTAAGATGCTGAGCCCTATCTATAAACCTGATCATTACCTTTAAAGACATGGATGGCAGAACTCTGGGATATTTCAGATAACACCTTCCCAGGGTTGAATTGGCCTGTTTGGTCCAGTTATCAAAAGACACCCTGTTGTGGGCCATCCCTTGTTGAGTGGTACATTGTGTGTGAGACATTCTTGGTGAGAGTTCCCCTTCATTTGAAAACTCTTTCTCCAAAAAATGATGGCTTTTCACAAACTAGCCAAGGGACATATTAAGTTATTGGCATTTATGAAGAATTTGACTTTTTATTGGTGTATGGCTTCTGTTTTCTTTTTTTATGTATGATCTTCTTCTAGCCCATCCAGGGTCCTTGTTGATTGGTATAGGCTATAAATATTGTAAGCAAGTAAGTGAAGGCAGTTTGTACATGGATATTTGTCACCAGAAGATTCATATCTGAACAATACCACTCTATAAGGCCTTAGTAAGATCACATCTAGAATACTGCATTCAGTTTTGGCCACCACACTATAAAAAGATGTTGAGACTCTAGAAAGGGTGAAAGAGAGAAAGAAAGAAAGAAAGAAAGAAAGAAAGAAAGAAAGAAAGAAAGAAAGAAAGAAAGAAAGAAAGAAAGAAAGAAAGAAAGAGTGCAGAGAAGAGCAACCAAGAGGATTAGGGGGCTGGAGGCAAAAACATATGAAGAATGGTTGCAGGAATTGGGTATGTCTAGTCTAGTGAAGAGAAGGACCCGTGGAGACATGATAGCAGTGTTCCAATATTTGAGGGACTGTCACCGAGAGGAAGGGGTCAAGTTATTGTCCAAAGTACCTGAAGGCCAGACAAGAAATAATGAATGGAAACTGACTAAGGAGAGATTCAAACTAAAATAAGAACAAATGTTCTGACAGTGAGAACCATCAACCAAATGGAACAGCTTACCTTTGGAAGTTATGTGAGCTTCATCACTGGAGGCTTTTAGGAAGAGATTGGACTGGTGCAGCGTCTCCTGCTTGGGAGGGGGTTGGACTAGATGACCTACAAGGCCTCTTCCAACTCTGTTAATCCAATCTAATCTAAATGAAAACAATGCATTAGGAGATCCTTGGTGCTCTCTGAGCTTGATTGTTTTCTTGCAGATGTTTTGATACTCAACTAAGTAACATCATCATTGTTAGGCAAAAACAAGCAAGCTCAGAGAGCATCAAGGGCCCCACAATTCAACCATGAGCTATAAATATTCTCTTTGATTGCTAGAATACATTATTTAATGATAAGCTTGACTGTATAAACCACACGTTGGTGTATTGTTCCATGACAATGGATGGAGACTCCATGCTTACCCCAGTTATGATTGTAGTATATTTCATGTCCTTTTCTGTTGTGGAATTCGAAATTTTTTTACTACTGGTTCTATGGGCGTGGCTTGGTGGGCATGGCAGGGGAAGAATACTGTAAAATCTCAAGACAGAGATGGCATTTGCAGGTTTCCACTACCAGTTCTCCAGAACAGGCCAGAACTTGCTGAATATCACCTCTAGTCCCTTTGCCCTAGCACATCGTTTTGCTCCTTACCCCCTCATTTCTAGTTTTCTTTTCTGCATTTTAGATGTCATGCATAAAATGCATAGGAGTGGTGGGCACTGGTTAGAATAGAGTAGAATTCTTTATTGGCCAAGTATAATTGGATACACAAGGAACTTGTCTTGGTGCATAAGCTCTCAGTGTACCTAAAAGAAAAGATACATTCGTCAAGAGTCAAGAATCATAAGGTACAACACTTCATAATAATCACAGTGCACAATAAGCAATCAAATCACATTAGGAAACAGTCAATATAACTGAACTAGGGACTAGTTCAAAACTAAACACATGGATTATACCAGTATTGCTGGCTCTTTTATTCTGGCTCATAACTAAAAAGTTGTGACAATCGAAGAGGGTTCACAACAGTTCCTTATCTTCCTTTTTCCTGAAAAAGAAAAGTTCTTCCTGTCTAGAAACTGTAGAAACTATTGATAGCTCATTACTTAGGACAGTTACCAAACTAGATTGTTTTAATATTCTCAGAAGATCAAATATGAAAAGTATATTGTTTATCATGGCTTTGTCTTTGGGTGGAAGAGTTAAGCGGGTTTGAGTTGTTAAAAAAAAAAAAGAGAGATAGTTGAAGGAGATAATTATTTTATCACATAATCAGGTCATTTCCTTCATCATGATTTCAATTCCATGCAACTTGACCTCCTGTGTTATTAGCTTGATAAATGATTCTGTTCATGCTAGAGAAAGAACAATAGAGCCTCGCTAGAAATGTGATCTTTCTAACAACTCGCTGTCCACATAATTAAATAATTCAGTGTAATTGCAGATATGATACTCTTTTTCTTCTTCTTCCTGGAATCATTTGCCTGGGGAAAATTAATATTAACTCTGGGGGGAGAGAGAAAAACCCTCAAAACAGAACAAAACTAGAATTTTGTAGAAGCTGGTGTTTGAAAGAGAACAAATGAGAAGGAGATGAAAAACAAACAAAAAAAAACAAAACTAAAGTCTGCACTACTATAACTATTAAACTTTTCATCACTCCTTATTACCCATCCTCTCCCACTTGTGACTGTATGATTGTAACTTTGTCGCTTGTATCCTTACTGTTAGGGATACACACCCTAGCAGAACGTGTAATGGCAGTCTAGCAGGCAGGCAAATGATGTGAGATAAACGTTGTTGTAGTTTACACTCAGTAAGACAGATACACTGTGCCAGTTAAATAGTTTTTTATTCCAGCAAGAGTTATAGCATAGTCAAAACAGTCCATATGTTATATACTAGTTCAGTCTATCCAGGGATTAGTCCAGTGTCAAAAAAGAGGTCAGTAAATTTACAAATAATCAGTCCAGCAATATATCTCTTTTGCAGTCAGAGATATGAAGAAAATCAAACCCCTTTTCTTCTCTCAGCAACAGCAGGGAAACACACGCAGTTATCACCATCAATCCAACATTGTCAGCTCTCCAGTACAAGCCAGCAAACAGTGAGTTCTCTTGCTCCCTCTTATGGTGATTTTACAACCGCACCCAAAATACATGTTTTGCAGTTAAAGTGATACTTACACTTAAACTCACTAACATAGTTTATATATTATTTTTACCCAAGCTAAGTTAGGTAAGCAATGTTATCCTTAACATTCTCCCCTTTTGGGTAATATAATAATATATATATATATATATATATATATATATATATATATATATATATATATATATATATATATATATATATATATATATATTTACAATTTCAACCCATAGTTTTCACAATTTTCTTTGTGCTTGACTGCACCTTGGGCTTTTGTAAATCCATCAGCAATGTTTTCATCAGTCATGCAATATTCCAATTTCATTAAACCATTTTTTACAGATTGTCTTACATTCAAATATCTTAGGTCAGTATGTTTAGATCTCGTTTTTACAGCAATATTTGTAGCCAACCATATGGCTGCTTGATTGTCCTCATAAACTACAATGCCATCTTTAACAGTTACTCCCATATCTAACAACAACTGTTTGTACAGAATTAAGTCAGTACATAATAAAGATAGACATGAAAATTCTGCTTCCATTGTGGACATACTTATGTGTTGCTGTCTTATTGACCTCCAACCAATCAGTGTTTTACCTAATAGTATAGCCATGCCTGAAGTTGATTTTCTAGTTTTTATATCTGTTGCAAAACTTGCATCAGCATATGCACTTAAAATCAAATCATCTTTTGGCTCCAAATACAATGCATAGTGCATTGTCTTTTTAAGATATCTTAATATACGCTTTAGCGCTTGCCAGTGTTTTTCATTGGGTTCAGCATTGAATCTTGCCAATTGATTAATGCTATAGGCAATGTCTGGCCTTGACCAATTACTTTTATATGATAAGCTACCTATTAATGATTGATAAATGGTCTTATCAAATTTTGAACTTTGAGCATCAGTATGGCAAAATTCCTGACTCATTGGAGTTTTTGCTGGCTTACAAAGTTCCATTTTATACATTTTTAGCAATTAGTAAATTTTATCTTCTTGTGATATCTTATAGCCACTATTGGTCTTGTTCATTGTCAATCCTAGATATTGTCTTATTTCTCCTAATTGCTTTAATTTTATCCTTTTACTTAATAATGATATTATCTCAGTTGCTTAATTTTTTGTCTTAGTAATTAAAGCAATATCATCTGTAAACAACAATAATAATGATACAGTTCCATTTGTCTCTCTTTTAAATAAACATGGATCAGCTAAACCTTCTTTAAACCCTATATTGTTTAACTCTTTTAAAATATATTGGTTCCATTCATAACCAGATTGTCTTAATCCATAGAGACTTTTATTCAGTTTCTAACAGTCATTATTAATTTTATCATCCTTTATACCTACTGGTTTTCTTAAATATATAGTGTGCTGCAATGGTGCATGCAGATAGGCAGTTTCTACATCTAAATGATTTGTGATATACTTCTTAGCTGCCCACACTAAAGCTGCTCTCAAGGTTATTGCCTTTAAATTTGGTGCAAATACTTCATCATAATCACATGAAGTTTGATTAAATCCTTGAGCTACCAACCTAGCCTTATGGGTAACAGTCCCATTTTTACCTGTTTTTAACTTAAATATCCATTTGCAGCCAATGGACTTTTTACCTGGAGGTAATTTGGCATTTTCATAAAATTTCATTTCTTTTAATGAATTTAATTCTTTCCCCATTGCTCTATGCCAATTTTCCTGTTCCTTTGCAGGATACATTCTAAGTTCTTCAACAGTAGTTGAAACTTTACTAATTTGGCAAACTATACTTGCTTGATACCTGTCAGGTGGTCTGGTTACACGTATAGTACGTCTAGGTATTACAGGACTTAAAGGGGGACTTTCATGTTCTACCTGTTCCTGATTATCTATTTCTTCCTGTTCTGGTATTTCTTCCTGTTCTGGTCCTATAGGCTCTTCCTGTACTTCCTCTTTAATTGTACACTTCTTATTACTGATTTTTTCTTTTGGTCTTTTGTAGGTTTCTATAATTACTTTCTTACTTGAATCTTGTTCCAGTTTTTCCCATCCTACATGTTCTAGGAATTTGGCACTAGCACTGCAGTAAACTCTAGATGTTCCTTTTTCCCAGAATCTGTATGATTTGTGATTAGATTCATAACCTACATAGAATAACTTTTTAGCCCTATGTTGCCCCTTATTTCTCAGTTGTGTAGAAATATGCACCCATGCTGGTGCTCCAAATCTGTGCATGTAACTTAAGTCAGGTTTTTTACCATGCCACAGTGTGAATGGTAATTCACCTGTTGTTGAGTTAACAACATTATTCAATATATGATTACCACACATTATTGCTTCTCCCCACAAAGTTTCAGGTAATCCTGAATCCGACAGCATAGTACGAGCCATTGCTTGAATTGTTTGGCCTCGTCTTTCTATAAAGGCATTATGTTGTGGCCTATATGGTGCAGACTTTTTATGTTCAACACCTGCCATCTTCAGTTTATTTTGGAATTTATTGTTTATAAATTCTGTACCATTATCAGTGATAAGGATTACTAACTTTCTTTTAGTTTTTCTTTTTGCGAATTTAAGCCAATTAAAGAAATTTTGATATGTTTCCGTTTTGCTCTTCATTAGATAACAGAAACCATATCTGGAATAATGGTCCATTATACTTAGTATATAACGAGCACCTTCCACACTTGCTTTTTTAGGACCTATAATATCAGCAAATACTACCTCTAGAGGCTCCTTTGTTTTAAATCCATTAACTCTATTTGCTGGCATTTGTTTACTTTTTTCTTGACTACAAATATTGCAGTGCAAATACTTACTGCAAGGCTTCAGTTTTATACCTTTAGATAGTTCTACTGTTTGTTTAAGCATTTTAAAATTTATATGCCCCAAACGTCTGTGTAACAAATGTATGCACTCATCATGAGGTTTTACATTATTATAAACTGTGTTAGCTACCTCTGAATTATTATTTAACACATACAATTCACCTCTTAAAGTTGCAGTCACTTTTTTACCTTCTTTTTCAATTATGCAATTGTCTCCTCTAAAGGTAATTACATAACCTAGTTTAACCAAAACTCTAACTGAAAGCAAATTAAACTTAAGTTGTGGTACATATAACATTTTTACATTTTCTCTTATGCAAGAACAATATGATATACCTTGACCTTTAGCTTTCAGTTTCCATCCATTAGCTAACGATATCAGCTGTGAACTCGTGGACATCTTAATAAATCTTTTCTTAACTTTCGTTATGCAGTGCGATGCTCCACTATCTACAACCCATAAATTACTATTCACAGTTTCGTTGCTATACATGGCTAACTATAAGCATTTTTCATCCTTTTGATGCCTTTTATCTTTCTGGCTGGCATTTTGGCTTTTTGCTTTCTTGCAAAATCTTGCCAAATGTCCTTTTCCTCCACAATTAAACCATTTTCTAATTGTATATGCTGACGAAGATATTTTCTCTTCTTCACATTGTGGTTGTTCCCTTTTGAGTTGATCCCTTTCAAGCCTTTTCCTGGCTTCTTCAATTAATCTGCCAGTAATGTCAGTTAATGTGAGGTTATCTTTTGGCAGAACCTCAAGTGAAGTTACGTAGTCATCATAGCTAATATCTAAAAAAGATAAAATTATATAAACTTGGTGTAGTTCTGTGAAGATAAGTTTTTTCATGCAGTTCCTGAAAAATTTTCTTCATTATATTTAAATGACTCAGCATATCTCCATTCTTTTGAAGATGTGTTCTGAACAGTTTCCGTGTAAGATTTATATGTGCTCCTATGCTGTCTCGAACATAAATCTACTTTAAATTCTCCCAACATTTGGCAGCTGTTTCTTCTCCTTGTATATGTACAAGCTGCTCATCACAGAGTATCAGTCCTATTATACAGAGAGCTTGCTCATTCTTCAGTTGATATTCTTGTATTTTCTGGGCATCATCCTCATCCTCCGGATCCCATGCATCTACTTCTGGTGGGTTTTGAATTATACTCCACAAACCTTCTCTGCATAGAAGTAGGCTGCAGTTCATAGACCATGAAACATAGTTTGTTCCATCCAGCTTGGATATTAGAGACAAACTTGGTAAATTGACTTGTGCCATCTTTATCTGGATATTAAACTATAATTAATAAAAAACAGCTGTCTGTTTACGGTATTGTGTAACTACACAAACTCTCACTTTAATCTAAGCCTGTTATATCCTGGTTAGTCTGACTGTGCATCTGGGCCCATAACCAGTGTTAGGGATACACACCCTAGCAGTACGTGCAACGGCAGTCTAGCAGGCAGGCAAATGATGTAAGATCATCATTGTTGTAGTTTACACTCAGTAAGACAGATACACTGTGCCAGTTAAATAGTTTTTATTCCAGCAAGAGTTATAGCATCGTCAAAACAGTCCATATGTTATACACTAGTTCAGTCCATCCAGGGATTAATCAGTTGCAAAGTCAATTGCAAAGTCCAGTGTTGAAAATAGAGGTCAGTAAACTTACAAATAATCAGTCCAGCAATATATCTCTTTTGCAGTCAGAGATATGAAGAAAATCAAACCCTTTTTCTTCTCTCAGCAACAGCAGGGAAACACACGCAGTTATCACCATCAATCCAACATTGTCAGCTCTCCAGTACAAGCCAGCAAACAGTGAGCTCTCTTGCTCCCTCTTATGGTGATTTGGCAACCGCACCCAAAATACATGTTTTTATATATTATTTTTACCCAAACTAAGTTAGGTAACCAATGTTATCCCTAACACTTACGATTTATACTGACTGTTTCCTATTATGATTCGATTGCTTATTGTGCCCTGTGACTATTATTAAGTGTTGTACCTTATGATTCTTGACTCTTGATGAATATATCTTTTCTTTTATGTATACTGAGAGCATTTGCACCAAGACAAATTCCTTGTGTGTCCAATCACAATTGGCCAATAAATTATTCTATTCTATTCTATTCTATTCTATTCTATTCTATTCTATTCTATTCTATTCTATTCTATTTTCTCTGTCTGGGTTGTTTTCTCAGACATGAGTTATAGAATGACAAATTATAGATCAGTACAGATCTGTTTAAAATAACATCCTTCAAACAAATCTTGGTGTTTTCATACTGAATAGCGTACAAGCTAGTCAATCCACAACTTGGATTTCTTGTAGAAAGAAAGAAAGAAAGAAAGAAAGAAAGAAAGAAAGAAAGAAAGAAAGAAAGAAAGAAAGAAAGAAAGAAAGAAAGAAAGAAAGAAAGAAAAAAAAATACAGTTGTCTTGGTCATTGTTCGGGCAAACTTGGTAGAATATGGCTTCATTGTCCTGATGCATTAAATTTTGGCTAGGTTCAAAAAACTTCCTTTGATGTGAGTTTGACAGCTGAGGATCAACATATTCATAAAGCTTTCCTGCCAAAAGTAGGGAAGTAGATTGTCTCTGTTTTGTTTTAGGATTTACTCTTCCAATGTCAACGTCCAAAATTTTAATTTTGTATGTTACTATGATGGAAAAGCCCCTTTAATGAGAAATGAGGCAAAAGACGTTGTGTCCCATCTCCCCCCCCCCACAAAAAAATAAATAAATAAAAATAAATGTGGACTTGTCCAAAGGATGTAGAACTTAACTTGAAAGAAACTTCACCAATAGATCTTTTTGTAATTTAATCTAATATTATAATTTCATTTGTTTTTTATAAGAAGAGGTTAGGAATGCTTCTGGAGTATCTGATAGGTGCATTGACAAATTGTGTGATTGATTATCTTTTATTTTTTAATTCTTTTTCTGATTTCACTTCACATATTCATAAGACCTTTATGTCTTGACTTCCATAAACATATGATCTGGGTATCTTAACAAATAAACAAAATTCTTAGAATCCCTGTAGGTTTTATTTTTTAAAAAAATACTGTATATATCCTAGAGACATTGGTAGGATTCAAATGGAGAAACATCCCAAGAAAAATATGTGTGTTTATTTAACTTTCCAGCATGAAGCCACATGTATTAAAATTTTATATATATATATACATATACATATACATATAATTTGTTTTCTGAGGTTCTTGTGGGTATTTGTATGTGGATCTTTGGTTATTCGGGTTTTCTCCCACGTAAGATTGGAAGTATCTAGGCAATGTTTTGATGAAGTCTCATTCATCATCTTCAGGCTTGTGTCTTCAGCTCTGTGCTTCTCAGTGATGTGAGCTTGCAGCTGCTTCTTCCTTTTAACTGCTAGTGGGGGTGTGACTTGATTGGGTGGGGGCTTGGCTGTGTTCTGATTGGGTGGGGGTGTGTTCTCATTGGTTGGGGGTTTGGCCGTGTTCTGATTTGGCTGGAGGTGTGTTCTGTTCAGGTGGGGGCTTGGTTGTGCTCAGGGTAGTCTTAGTTGCTGGGGGATTTGAGCTGGTGAGCTGTGATCTTACTGTTTGGCTTCGAGTTCGTGGTCGTGCTGCATCTTCATGGTGGGGGTTGGTTCGCTTCATGTATGGCTCGGAGGGGTTTGAAGTGGGTAGTGATGCAGCTGCAGTGAGGCTTCTGGTCTGTGGTCGTGTGTCATCTTCTGTGTGGGTGTGAGTCTGCTTTTTACATGGAAGTGTGGTGGTGGCATCTTGTGTGGCCCTCGTGGGTGTGGGTCTGATGTCATTCTTCATGTTAGGTACTTGTCTGTTCATGAGGGTGGTTTCCAAATGCTGGTAAGCGGGAGGTGTCATCTCTTTTATTCATGCTATGTGGGCGTTTTTCTATCTCTATGGCTTCTCTGATTATTCTGTTGTTGAAGTGTTCAGTTTTGACGATAGTTCTGGTATTTTTAAAGTCAGTCTCATGTCCTGTGGCTTTGAGGTGTTGGACCAGGGAAGAGGTCGGTTTTTCTTTTTTGATTGAGTTCTTATGTTCTTCAATGCGTGCACTTATTCTTCTGTTAGTTTGTCCAATGTATGTGGTGGTGCAGGTGGTGCAAGGGATTTCGTATACTGCTTGGTTTTCTAACTCGATTTTGTCTTTAGGGTTTCTCAGGATGGTGGATATTTTTCTGTTTGTGCAGAATGCTGTTTTAATGTTGTGTTTTTGGAGGATCTTGCTGATTTTGTCTGTAGTGCCTTTTATATATGGGAGGAGGGCTTTGCCGTTCTCTTGTTCTCTGTCTTGGATTTTGGTTGGGGTTTCTTTTTGGATTAGGTGGGTAATCTTCTTTCTTTGGAATCCATTGGCTGTTAGTACAATGGTGAGAGTGTGTAGTTCGGTTTTTAGGTGTTGTTCATCAGCAAAGCATTTTGTTCTGGAGATGATTGTCTCGGCTACGGAATTGATCTGTGCTGGGTGGTGGTGTGAGAGTGTGTGTAGGTAGCGGTTTGTATGTGTTTTCTTCTGGTAGATAGTGTGTCCTAGGGAGCCATTGGATTTTTTGTATACCAAGACATCTAGGAAGGGAAGTTGATTGTTAGCTTCTGTTTCCATGGTGAATTGTATTTTGGGGTGTAGGCTGTTGAGGTATTTGAGGAAGTTGTTCAGTTTTTCTTTCCCGTGTGGCCAGATTACGAAGGTGTCATCTACGTATTTGAGCCAGAGTTTGGGTTTGTGATCATATTTTTCTAGAGCTTGTGTTTCAAAGTGTTCCAAGTAGAGGTTTGTGATAACAGGTGAGAGGGGTGATCCCATGGGTGCTCCTTCTATTTGTTTGTATTTTTTCCATTATAGGTGAAGTATGTATTAGATAGGCAGTGGTTGGTCAAATCTAGGATGTGCTGGGGGGGGGGTTGTATTTGTTTTGGATGGTTGTCAAGGCTTCTTTTATTGGCACTTGGGTGAAGAGGGATATGACATCAAAGCTCACTAGTAGGTCGCTGGATAGTTAGTTTTGTTTCTTTATGATCTCGATGAACTGGAATGAGTTTCTTACATGTGAGTTGATGGATTCTGCATAAGGCTGTAGTTGTTTGGCGAAAAATTTGGCTAGGTTTTGTAGAGGTGAGCCTATGGAGCTGACTATTGGTCTAAGTGGGGTTCCTTCTTTGTGTATCTTGGGGAGACCATAAAGCTTAGGGCATCTGGATGATTTCTGTCTGGGTATGATTCTTTGCTGGATTTCTTCACTGATGGGGGAGGCTTTTATTTTGGATCTGGTGGTTTTTTCTAGGTAGGTGGTGGGGTCCGTCTTTAGGGGTTTGTATGTGGGGTCTAAGAGTAGGTTGGTTAACTTGGTTTGGTAGTCAGATGTGTTCATAACCACTGTCGCGTTGCCCATGTCTGCTGGTAGGATTATTATGCTGGTGTCTTCTTTCAGGTTAAGTAGTGCAGTTTGTTCTTCTTTGGATAAGCTGCTTTTGGGTGGTTTGCTAGTGCAGAGGATGTTGGTGATTTTGAGTCTGATTCTATTAGCATCATCAGGGTTGGTTTTGGTCAGGCTGGTTTCAACTGCACATATGATGGTTTCTGTGGGGATGTGTTTGGGAACGACAGCAAAGTTGAATCCTTTTGAAAGGACCTTGGTTTCGGCTTCGGTGAGGATCTTTTCTGAGATGTTGTGCACTGTTTGTTTCATGTGTGGCTGTGAGGGGGGAGGAGTTGGTTTCTGGCATTGTTATAGTTTTCTGAATTTGTTGGTGTGTGTGTCTGTCTTGAAGGTGGTCTGTGTTTCAGCTCTCCAGACAGCGAGTTGTTTGGATTTGTCCCAAAGTAAGGGGTGAATCTTGTTGCTGAGTCTGAGGTGAAGTGTGAGGAGATCTTTGTTGATTTGGTCTAGGAGAAATCTTTTTGTGTGAAGTTCATTTCTAATTACGGCCAATTCTGTTCTTTTTTGGATGTGTTTGGTGGCTGCTGTGTTGGTGTGGAATTTCAATCGGAAGCTTGTGGGAATATGTATGTATGTATGTATGGCATTCAGCTTTGTTCGGGTATTTTCCCACGTCATTGTAGTTGTTCTTTTAAAGTTGTTGCAACATTTCAGCAGAATCTCATGTGCCATCATCAGGCTTCTGTATTGTGTTCGTCTGTGTATATATATATATTTAAGAGCCACGGTGGTGCAGTGTTAAGTTAAATGCAGTACTGCAGGCTGCTTCTGCTGACTGCCGGCTGACTGCAATTTGGCAGTTCAACTCTCACCAAGCTCAAGGTTGACTCAACCTTCCTAAGGGGGGTAAAATGGGGACCCAGATTGTTGGGAGAATAGGCTGACTCTTTAAACCGCTTAGAGAGGGCTGTAAAAGCACTGTGAAGTGGTATATAAATCTAAATGCTATCGGTATATGTATATGTGTGTGTATGTATGTATATATACTTTCATTGTCATAAATCAATGTATATTTAATGAAAATGAATTTGCTTTTGATTTGGGCTGACCGCACCATATTCCATTTGTGTAATGAGATCAATTTTATAGTTTACTAATTATGCATTCTTATTTTCTCCTGCTTCACCTTTTTATGGCTCCAGGTTAAATCTGAACTTTTATATAATATAAAAGTGCTATCTAAGTGCTATCAATATATGTATGTGTGTGTATGTATGTATGTATGTATGTGTGTATATATGTATGTATGTATATATGTATATCTATATCTATATGTATATATACTTTCATTGTCATAAATCAATGTATATTTAATGAAAATGAATTTGCTTTTGATTTGGAGTGACCGCACCATATTCCATTAGTGTAATGAGATCAATTTTATAATTTATTAATTATGCATTTTTATTTTGTCCAGTTTCGCCTTTTTATGCCTCTAGATTAAATTTATCTTTTATATGAACTTTTATATGATTATGAGGGATAATAATCAGCATTTACTTTCTTAATGGACCAAGTACTCCTCCTCCTCCTCCTCCTCCTCCTCCTCCTCCTCCACATGCCATGGCTGTTTTTTTTAAATCTGGTGGAGCTAATAAAAAGAATGAATCCTGACTAGGAGAAAAGCTAAGTTTTTGTTAAGCCTTCAAGAGCGCCAAGTTAAGGAAATGAGAAACACCTGGATTCTTTATAACATCTCTATAGTCAGGTAATGTAACAGAACCCTGAAAACCTCCCAAAGTAATTCTCTTGTGCAACTTACGCTAAGTTTAATTAGGACAGTTCTGAGTCTCTCACCTCTCTTGGGTTAATGTGTCTGTTTGGCAAAAGTCCTTTTTTTTTTTAATAATTGTCCTCGATGTGGCCAACTTCTGATAGACATTCTATCCCAATTAGCTTTAATTTATTTCAATGCCATATAATTGAATTTAATAATTTAGACTTCATTGAAAATAAATTAGAAGTAGCAGATATGACCACTGGTTTTGGATTTAAAAATTTTCTCCATTTTTAATTATGCATGTGTTGTCATGGTTTGTATCCCACTCAGAGGGCTTTTGCATTAAAGTCAGCTTACATTAAAATTTAAATTTGGTGACAGTTCTAGACAGAGCTGTGAAACATCTCCGTAGAGTCCTTCACTTAGTTGTCATAATTCAGAGAATCATAAAAAATAGAAAATGATGTTGCAAAGCTATTTAAGTGGAAATATGTCCTCTAAATGATTGAAATTGGCATTAAGTCTGATTTACATAACACTATTCAATGTACATGTAAAGGATAAGATTGGCATGGAGATGGAGCGAAGAGGAAATAATTAGTTAGCTGATGATGACACAGTGGCCTTTAACACCGAATCTTCTGTGAATCTTAAGAAATTTGGTTGAAGTCTATTATACCACTTTGTTTATTGATAAGAAACTATTCCTTCTAAGCCAGACAGAATAGGTGACAATATTTCCTATATCAAGATGTATAGATCAATGTATCTCTATTTTGTTTTTTGTTTCATGGTATTCATGCTTTTTTCAACACAAATTGGATGATTCTAAAAAGTTTGACTGGCAAATTTGGAAGCATATGTTAAGCCTGGGTTCCCCAACCAGGGTTAAGGAGACAAGCTAAACAGAATGTGCAGCATTAGTCAGATAGGCATACAGATAAATGTGTGAGATAAGTTTGTATGTTAGTTAACATACAGTATAAATAACAGATACACTTGTGTTATCAAAAATATAGTTTATTCCATTTAAGGGTTTTATAGCATAGTCAAAATAACAGTCCATTAGTCATTTATCGTTTTAGTCAGTCCAATTCAAGGATATTCAATTAGCAAAGTCTGTGTAGAATATCCAATGTCAGTACACTTATAATAAATCAGTCCTCTCACAGTTGATAAATCAACAGTCCTTTCTCTCTCCCGTTCCAGTAGGGGAAAAACGGAGTCTTCAATCTATCCAGTAATTAGGGATCATCAAGCCAGAGAGAGCAAGCTGCCGTGCCTTGCTTCTTTTATGGTGCTTTTACAACCACTCCCTTAATTACATTCTTAAAGTTAAAGTTACAGACACTTTAACTAACAAACCATGATAACATATTTATTATTTTACCTGAACCAGTTAGGGTAAACAATGTTATCCCTAACATTCTCCCCTTTTAGGTAATAATAATACTATAATTATTTACATCTTTAAATCATATTTGTTACAATTCTCTTTAAACTTAATTACTCCTTGAGCTTTTGTAAATTGGTCTGCAATGTTTTCTTCTGTCATGCAGTATTCCAATTTAATTAGCCCATTCTTTACAGATTCTCTAACATTTAAGTATCTTAAATCAGTATGCTTTGATCTAGTTTTTACAGCAATATTAGTAGCTAACTTTATGGCTGCTTGGTTGTCCTCGTACACAATAATGGAATCTTTAGCAGTTATACCCATGTCTAATAATAACTGTTTGTACAAAATTAAGTCAGTGCATAGTAATGACAGACATGAAAATTCCGGTTCCATCGTGGACAAGCTGATATGCTGTTGTCTGATTGACCTCCACCCTATTAGTGTCTTACCAAACAATATAGCCATCCCAGATGTTGATTTTCTAGTGTTTATGTCAGTTGCAAAACTTGCATCTGCATAGGCACTGACTCAAATCACCCTTTGGTTCTATATACAATGCATGGTTCATTATTCCTTTAAGATATCTTAAAATTCTTTTTAATGATTGCCAATGACATTGATGTGGATCTGAATTAAAACGTGCCAGCTGATTTACAGTATAAGCTATATCTGGCCTAGACCAATTGCTTATATATGATAAGCTACCAATCAAAGATTGATATATAGACTTATCAAATTTGGGACTTTGATCATCAGTTTGGCAAACTTCGTGACTCATTGGAGTCTTTGCCGGTTTACAAAGTTCCATTTTATACATTTTAATTAATTGGCAAATTTTATCTTCTTGAGATATCTTAAATCCATTTTTTGTTTTGTTAATTGTCAATCCTAGATACTTTTTAATTTCACCTAAATGCTTTAATTTTATCTTTTTAGCTAATAATGATATAATCTCATTAGCTTCATTATTAGTCTTAGTTATCAAAGCAATATCATCTGTAAATAATAACAATAATGACACCGTTCCATTATTTTCTCTTTAAAACACACATGGATCTGCTGAACCAGATTTAAATCCTATATTGTTTAACTCTTTCACAATATATTGGTTCCACTGAAAGCCAGATTGTTTCAACCCATAAAGACTCTTTTTGAGTTTCCAACAATCATTACTATTTACTTTATTGTCTTTTATAATAACTGGCTTTTTAAAATATATAATGTGCTGCAATGGTGCATGCAAATAAGCAATTTCTACATCTAAATAGTTAATGACATAGTTTTTCTTAGCTGCCCACACTAAAGCTGCTCTCAAAGATGTTGCTTTAAGACTTGGTGCGAAAACTTCATCGTAATCAGATGCAGTTTGATTAAATCCTTGAGCTACCAACCTAGCTTTATGGGTAACAGTCCCATCATTTCCAGTTTTTACTTTAAATATCCATTTGCACCCAATGGATTTTTCTCCTGGAGGTAATTTAGCATCTTCATATACTTTCATTACCTTTAATGAATTTAGTTCTTTTTCCATTGCCTTTTGCCAATTCTCCTGATCCTTAGCAGGATACATCCTAAGTTCATCTACACTAGTTGGAACTTTAGTTACTTGGCAAACTATACTTGCTTGATACCTATCAGGTGGTCTAGTTACACGTGTAGTACATCTAGGTATTACAGGACTTACAGGTGGACTTTCATT
This sequence comes from Hydrophis major, assembly GCA_033807585.1. Classification (NCBI taxonomy): domain Eukaryota; kingdom Metazoa; phylum Chordata; class Lepidosauria; order Squamata; family Elapidae; genus Hydrophis; species Hydrophis major. Next base: position 472,469 of record JAUCBL010000070.1, on the reverse strand, counting down.
TATTAACTCTTCTTGATTATCTAACTCTTCCTGATCAACTGTTTCCTCTTGTTCTGGTCCTATTTGCTCTTCGTGGACTTCTTCTTTAATTGGACTCTTCTTATAACTAGTCTGATCTTTTTGCCTTTTGTAGGGTTCAATAATTACTTCGTTATTTAAATCTTGCTCTAATCTATTCCATCCTACATGTTCTAGGAATTTAGCACTTGCACTGGTGTAAACTCTAGATGTACCTGGTTCCCAGAATCTATAAGATCTGTGATTAGATTCATATCCTACAAAAAATAATCTTTTAGCCCTATGCTGTCCTTTGTGTCTGAGTTGTAAAGGCATATGCACCCATGCTGGTGCTCCAAATGTGTGCATGTAACTTAAATCAGGTTTTGTACCATGCCACAGTGTGAATGGTAATTCACCTGTTGTTGAATTAACAACATTATTTAATATATGATTACCACACATTATTGCTTCTCCCCTTAAATTGTCAGGTAATTCTGAATCAGACAACATAGTACGTGCCATTGATTGTAGTGTTTGGCCTCGTCTCTCTATAAAGGCATTATGTTGTGGCCTATATGGTGTGGACTTTTTATGTTGAATACCTAACATTCTAAGTCTATTCTGGAATTTATTATTTGTAAATTCCGCACCATTATCTGTTATAAGAGTTACTAATTTCTTTTTAGTTTTTCTTTCTGCAAATTTAATCCAATTAAATAGATTTAGATACGTTTCAGTTTTGCTCTTCATTAAATAGCAAAACCCATATCTAGAATAGTGGTCCATTATACTTAATATGTATCGAGCTCCTCCTACACTTGGTTTTTTCAGACCTATTAAATCGCCAAATACTACCTCTAAAGGCTCTTTGGTAGTAAATCCATCAACTCTATTTGCCAGTATGACCTTGCTTTTGCTTTGATTACAAGCAAAACATTGCAAATACTTATTACAAGGTTTCAAACTTATTCCTTTAGATAGTTGAACAGTTCTCTTAAGCATTTTAAAATTTAAATGCCCTAGCCTTCGATGTAACAAGTGAATACATTCATCGTGAGGTTTCTTATTATCATAAACCGTGATAGACACCTCTAAACCATTATCATTTAAAACATATAATTCACCTCTTAAAGATGCAGTAATTTTCTTATCTTCTTTTTCAATTATGCAGTTATCTCCCCTAAAGGTAACTACATATCCTAGTTTAACCAAAATTCTAACTGAAATTAAATTAAACTTAAGCTGTGGTACATATAACATTTTTACATTCTCTTTTATGAAAGAACAATATGCTCTACCTTGACCTTTAGCTTTCAGTTTCCAGCCATTGGCTAATGATATCTGCTGTGTACTCTGGGACATTTTAACAAAATTTCTGTTATCATTTGTTATACAGTGGGATGCACCACTGTCAACCATCCATAAATTATTTTTTACAACTCCGTTAATATACATGGCTAACTCTAAATTTTTATTTAACTTTTGGTTACTTTTAGTATTCTGGCCAGTGTTCTGGCGCTTTGCTTTTTTACAAAATCTTGCCAAATGTCCTCTTCCTCCACAATTAAAAAACTTTTTAATTGCGTATGCAGTAGGAGATTCAATATCTTCTTTTTGAGGTTGCTCCCTCCTTAACTGATCTCTTTCAAGTCTTCTTGTTGCCTCTTCAATCAATCTGCCAGTTATATCAGTTAAAGTTAGGCTTTCCTTAGGCAAAATTTCAAGGGAAGTGATGTAATTATCATAACTTTCATTTAGTGAAGATAGAATTATGTAGACTTGGTGTAGTTCAGAGAAAATAAGTTCTTTCTTGTGCAGTTCTTGAAAAATGCTTTTTATAGTTTTCAAATGACTAAGCATATCACCATTCGTTTGGAGATGTGTCCTGAAAAGCTTCCGTGTTAGATTTATGTGAGCACCAACGTTATCTCGAACATAAATCCTCTTCAGCTTCTGCCAACACCCAACAGCCGTTTGCTCTCCGTGGATATGAACAAGTTGCTGGTCGGATAGTGTTAGTCCTATTATGCAAAGAGCTTGTTCATTCTTCTGCTTAAAGTCTTCTATCTTTTGTCTATCTTCCTCAATCTCTGGATCCCATTCCTCTACGTTTGGTGGATTTTCAATTATGTTCCACAACCTTCTCTTCATAGAAGTAGACTACATTTCATAGACCATGATACATAGTTTGTTCCATCCAGCTTGGATATAAGAGACAAACTTTGTAGATTGACTTGTGCCATGTTTTCTTATATGGATATAAAACTATAATTAATAAAACACAGCTGTCTGTTTACTGTAATGTGTAACAACACAAACTCTCACTTTTTACATCAATCTGTTTTATCCTAGTTAAACTGACTTTGCAGCCTCTGGACCCATAACCAGTGTTATGCCTGGGCCCATAACCAGTGTTAAGCCTGGGTTCCCCAGGTTAAGGAGTTAAGGAGACAAGCTAAACAGAATGTGCAGCATTAGTCAGATAGGCATACAGATAAATGTGTGAGATAAGTTTGTATGTTAGTTAACATACAGTAAAAATAACAGATATGCTTGTGTTATCAAAAATATAGTTTATTCCATTTAGAGTTTTATAGCATAGTCAAAATAACAGTCCATTAGTCATATGTCATTTTAGTCAGTCCATTCAAGGATATTCAATTAGCAAAGTCCATGTAGAATATCCAATGTCAGTACACTTATAATAAATCAGTCCTCTCACAGTTGATAAATCAACAGTCCTTTCTCTCTCCCGTTCCAGTAGGGGAAAAACGCAGTCTTCAGTCTATCCAGTAATTAGGGATCATCAAGCCAGAGAGAGCAAGCTGCTTTGCCTTGCTTCTCTTATGGTGATTTTACAACCACTCCCTTAAGTACATTCTCACAGTTAAAGTTACAGACACTTTAACTAACAAACCATGATAACATATTTATTATTTTACCTAAACCAGTTAGGGTAAACAATGTTATCCCTAACAGCATATATATATTTTCAGCTCTTATTGGGCAACAAAGAAGTTAAGTGCATGAATGAATGAATGAATGAATGAATGAATGAATGAATGATCAATCATATGCATTCCAGGATTTCCCCTGTTATATCTATCTCTGTTGAATGATTTAAATCTCCATGTTTCTGTTTTTTTTTCTTGTGCAATTTTTCCCACTCTGTATTGCAACATAATTTTTCTTGCAATCATAATTACTCAAATCACACATTTGGAACTGCATCATACAATATGGAAAGGTTAGTCCTGGAAATTCAAATGTGTATTATTCACAGTAATGTATTAATATGCACAACAAATAAATGTGTTTCTATCATTACTTGTTAACTCTGCTGTGTATTCATCAGCATTGCCTGCCTAATATTCTTAGACTTGTAGTTATTTACACACACAAAAGAATTAATTACTTCAATGTACTGATAATTAGCTATTAGAGATGCTCAATGCTGTAATTTTGAATCTCCTATCAAACATCAACAAATAAAACCATTAGCAATGAATAACTCTGAACCATAGAAAACCGTGGAGGTGCATTGTTTAGAATACAGTATTGCACTCTAACTGCAGTCATGCAGGCTAACTGTTCACTACCAGGAGTTCGATCCTGACCAGTTCAAGGTTGACTCAGCCTTTCATCCTTTCAAGATCAGTAAAATGAGGACCCAGATTGTTGGGGACAATAAACAGGCTGACTTTGTAAACCACTCAGAGAGGGCTGTAAAGCAATGTGAAGTGGTATTTACAGTAAGTCTAAGTGTTATTGCACTTAGCAAACAAACCACAGACCCCTTCACACTAGTAGCTGATTCCAACCCAAAATGCCAATAGAATTGGCAGCAAATGTTCTTCTTGAAAACAGACTTTTGGGGTTCAGCAGACCCTGTATAATGTTTTCCTATCACATTTATGCTGACCAAAAAGATCAAATATTCTCGATCGATGCTACCTATATGGACACAAACAAATGATTTGTCATTGCATTCTTCCAAAGATCTTTTTCAGCTTCCTAACCTATCCTACAGCTCTGGAATTCTTCAGTAGTGTCTTTTCTCCAAGCCTTTCACACTGCTTGACTTTAGAGCCAGACAAGGTTGGGTGCTCAAGAAGTTAGTTTGGTGGAAATTGTATGACTACAAACTCCCCTGACCGTAAAAAAAAGAGAGAGAGAGAAATAAAAATATCAGCAAATAAGCAAATTAACTGTACATCTTCTCAGATGTTGTAAGAAACACAGTCCTCAGCATCAGGAATGAGTCTCAAAAGAAGCTCAACCAAACCATGCTAATTTTAATAGCTACCCTGTTGTACTCCTTCATGGGAAAAATTGGTACAGAAAACTAATTATAAGGTATTTAGATTCAACTTCGTGAGAAGCAGACCACTTATGATGGTGGGCCTGTTTTGGAATAGAAATATAAATCAGTTTTGTTAGCCTTTCTCTGTCTCTCTGTGCTTCTCCCTTTCCCTCTGTCTATCTGTGCCTCTCTCTGTGCCTCTCTCTCTATCTCACTCTCTTTGTCTCTCTCTCTCTCTCTGTCTCTCTCTCTTTCCCTCTCCCTCTCCTGCTTTCTCACTCCCCCCTTGCTCCCTCTCTTTCTTTGGCTGAAAGGATACTGTTGGGAAAATGGATTCAATATTAGGCATATAAATGCAACCTATAATTACTTCACTAAATAGGTCTCTGTAACAGCTCTTCCTACCTTTTCATATTGTGATCCTCTGCCAGATTAAAGTTGGGGCTGCAAATTATCCCTGTGCTGCATTAAGGTATCTGCCACCGGTGGAGCAATTGAAATAAATCATTGTAATGACAATTGTCTGAAGTGATAGGTTATTAAAGGAGAAAGCATTATGAAGTAGACTCAGGTGTAAATTGTTTCATATGTGTAGAGCTGTCATGCTTAGAAAGAGATGTCTTATCTTGCTAGTGGCTTTTATGAAACTGTATATAATGTTTGTATAGCTCCATTTTACTTTTCTCTTTAGTTAACTTCTTTTAATCTATCTTAAAAAACTGTGTTGTCTTGCACTGTTCATCTAGTTCAAAACAGGCATTCAATATCTTAAAAATGAAAAGAACTAAGTCAAAAGACAATTCTCACTTTTATGAAAGGTTGAGACAAATGCTCTTTCTAATAGTCAAGCATATAATCCTTTCAATATTTTTGTTTGTTGAAATTTATGTACTCCCAGTTTAAATGACTCTGGGTCATTTATAAAATTTAAAATGATCACTTCGGCATGAAAGCTACATTATAATAATTAAATATGCATTCTAATGCTGCAGCCATTCAGAAGCTGGAATTCATTTTTTTCACAGAGCTCCTGCTAAGTGTCCCTCTAACATTTTTCTCCTCCAGCTAATTGTTATATGATTTACAGCTATTTCTAAATACCTGGTTTATTAGAGCAAATGAACAAGTAGTCACAAGAGACTAATGGAAGAATGATTAGTCTGCCAAAATTGAATGATGTCTTTTTTCAAGACCCCTTAAGTCATCACTCTGTGAATAAGATGGACTTTGCTCTGTTGCCTTTTGCTGAATACAACTTGTGATAAAGCACAGATAAACATAATCTGTGCACCTAAAACCAGATAGATGCCTTCATAATAGAAAATATCAAAGAAAAAGTAGGAAGTGTTGTGTCCAGACTGGCTCAAACAAGGATCAGTAGGCCTTTGCTTAATCATCTCCTCTTTCTTGGTGATCACTAGGAAATTCACTGGACTAAGTAGTTATAAATCTTCACACCAAGTCTGATCATTCTTGAGATGCATCCATAGTACTAAAGACACTTAGAAACCTTTCCTGCAGCTTCATTGTTTCTAACTCCAAGTAAATTTGAGGTGTGAAACAGCACTCAACATATAAAGGTCCAATTAAAGTGATTCATTGCTACAAATCTACATGTAGGAATCTTCTCAATGAATGGTTAGCAGCTGTTTGGAGTTAGATAAAGGTCAACAGAATTCAAGAAGGGTTGGACTTGGTTCACTTATGGCCTTGTAGGGATACAAGGATAAGCCCTCTTTTAACTCTGGCACCAAGTTCTGGCTTTCTTTCTCCTATATCAAAATGTTGAGATTCTATATTACCTACTTGGATCTCTAATCATACTTATTTTACTTACTAATCCTACTTATAATACTTATCTCTCTCCCTCAACATATTGTGTTGTGTACTTTTATTTTAGTTTTCCTTTAGTTTATTTAAACTTTGTGGATTGGGTGAAAACAGAGATATTCATCTGTGTGTCTAATAAGGGCATACAAATTGGTCTGATATGTTCCATTTCATCAACTTGATTTGAGAAATTCTGAATTTAATTTCAATGTTGCATCAAATTATAGTACTAAGATTGTTCCGATTTATTGGTTTGTTTCTGAAAATTAGTGTTCTTTACATGTGCACAAGACCTCAAATCAAGCTAATTTGATGACTTGAGGATGATGCAATACAAAAGCTCAACTTTGAGTTTTGCACAGCTCAACGTTGAGTTGCAATATGGATTTAAGTATTGACCACCCCATATTAGCCATTTTTGACAGTTTTGCTTTTGCTGAGTATATGTTCTATATTTTCTTTAAAGCACTTTGATTGGAAAGATAGGAGAAATATGTATCATCAATTCAAGGACTCAGAGATAATTGGAATTAGGGCTGAAAGCTTCCAGATCATCATTTATGACTTTTAGATAGTTCTCAGATCCCAATTTACCCTTTAGAAATAATATATCTCTAGAGTTTTATTTAAACTTTGTCTCCTTGAGGAACAGCCCTACCTTAAATATTTGCAAGTTGCCCCTCTGCTCCTTGAATGGTGACAACTAGAAAGGGTTGATTTCCACCATAAATCATAGGAGTCATTCTGGGATGGGCTAATTTTATCATTTTTAATTACTGGTTTCTGGGCCTCCGGAGCCTGAGAAGGACCATTTTCGCCCTCCCAAAGACTTGTGGAAAGCCTCCAGAGCCTAGGGAAGGTGGAAACATCACCCTCCATGGTACAGAAGTCCAACTAGGTCACACCCACCTAGCAACAGGGCAGAGAACCAGTTGCTAAAAATTTTTAAGCCCACCCCTGGTATCATTCAGCATCTTGCTGATCATATTTTATTCAGTCTTTTTTGTCTACTCTCTTTTCTTCCACATTTCCCTCATCGTAAATGTTCTCAACCAGCCTTTCCATTTATTTTTTATTTTTTGAAAACTTAGCTATCCTGTACTGTTTTTGACAGTGATAAATGTGCCACCTACTCTTAATTTTTTATTACAGAGATTTTGGAAAAAAAAAAAAAACATTGAGTACAAAACTGTTTTTCTGTGTATCCTAGCTTTCAAGGTCTCTATTCTCCCTTGGTGTGTTAATTTTTAGTTCAAATAAATTAATATGAAGAAGAGTCCATGCTCTGGTAGATCCTTACAGCTGTAAAAGCCAATGGAGGTTTATTGTTTGTTCCCTTTTTGACCCTTATTCCCCTAAAGGTGGAAAACCTCTTGTGCCCTAAGATAATAAATGAGCAATCCTGAAATAATGGCTGAAACTGATGTTCAACTGTGCAAATTAACTGATTCAATATTAAGAATCAATGTTAGGACTGCTTTTAAAAGCTTAGAGTCTCTTTTATTTCTCTTCAGAGTGGTGATTTAGCTGTGATGGCTGATGAAAGGTTAAAGTTGCAAATATTTTAGAGACCACTTTAGTCTTTGTTTCGGTGGGGTCTCCGGGGAGATATAACACAGTGGTGTCCACAGAAGCTCGCAGAAGAGCAGAGGAAAATAGGTCTGCCAAAAGCATAGGTTTTTAAGGACGTTCTAGTGAGTTGGTTAATCTTTCATCCTTGAATTCTCTCCACTAAACTCATTCACATCAACTGCACTCACACTTATGTAATTCTCCAGGTTTTTTTTTTCCATTAGCTTAGCAATGAACTCTAAGTCAACACAAAAGTGATGGTTTTATGGTTAAAAAAAATACTATTAAAGGGATATTAAAATCATTTGTAAATCTATTACAAATAATTTGTGTGATTTGAAAAATTTCTACCTACTACCGGTATGTCTGTTGTACTCTGTGCCTAATGAATGTTGGGTAGATTTATCTGTTTCTTTCAGAGGTGGTATTCAGCAAATTTTGATCAGTTCTGGAGAACCGATAGTGGAAATTTTCAGTGGTTCAGAGAACTGGCAAATACCACCTCTGACTGGCCCTGTCCCCCATCTATTCTCTGCCTCCCGAGTCCCAACTGATCAGCTGGGTCTTCTTTGGTTGCCCTGCCCAGAAGAATGGAGCTGGAAAGCAGGTTAGTGGGGTAGGAGGGAATGGAGATTTTACAGTATTCTTCCCCTGTTATGCCCACCAAGCCATGTCCACAGAACTAGTAGTAAAAAATTGAATCCCCCTACTGGTTTCTTTCCACAGTTCTTCTTCTTCTTTTTTTTAATGAAAGTGCTTACCTATAAAAGTTTGCTTGTGCCTTCCCACTCACAGCCAAAAAGATTTTTTTTTCCCCTTTAAATGTTCAGGAATCCTTATCCCTTCAGCATTCAATTACCTCCAATGCAGGTTTCGAATTTCTCTTATGATTCCATCACATTAGGAAGGAGAGTGAAAAGAAAAAAAACCCTTTCCCTTTTAGGATATTCACCACTTGTGACTCTCTCTGGAAACAATGTATCCTTAGCAACCTTCAAAATTCCAGGGCACTCTCTCTTGCTTTGTCCCGGTCAAAAACAACTTTCACAGCTCTTCCCGCTTTCTTCCTCCTGCACGATCTTGTCCGGCTGCAGGTTTCTTCGTGGCGGCCATTACTGACTGCCGCTCCTTCGCCTTGGGAAAAGGGGGTTTTGCCAGGTGAGGAGGAGGTCTGTGGCACCCCCAAACCCCTATCCAGATCCCCCTGTCTTCAGCTGCCTCTACGGGGCAACTATATCCCCCAAATCCAATGGATCGGGGGAACCTTGGTGGCGAACGCAGCAGGGATCGCGCAGTATCGTGAATCCCTGCTGCTGCCAAAGCCTTGCAAACCGGAAGTCCAAAAAGAAATTTGAAAATAAGGAGAAGATTGCCTAAAATTTTAAAGAGTTATTAAACATCAATAAGACTTCTAAAAGATATATTTTAAATGGAACTTTGTGACTAAAATTTAGCCCCGGAAAGAGAAAGTGAAGAAGGAGAAAGTATTTAGGGGAAACAGCTTGTTTCGATTGTTTGCTGATTCTGGAACTTTTGAGAATTCTCTCTGATTGAAAGCACTTGGGTGGTTGTTTGGAAAAACTTTTTCTCTCTACAATGGCATCACTTGGGGATGGATTGAAACTTGTATACCAAAAATATGAAAAAGAAAAGCAAGAAGGAAAGGATGCTCTTGGCACTCTTTTTCAATTTTTAGAAATGGCGGTTTGTACTTATGTAAAACTGAATGTGCAACAGGATGACTGGGACAAAGAAGAAGCCATCTTTGATGAACAAGTGACTTTGGTTGGGGAAGGAAAGGAGAAAGAAAAAAAAAGGAAAAGAAGACTTTGAGATTTGGAAAAACAGCCAAAAAGGAGAAGAATGAGGTGAAAAGGGGATATTACGTTAGAAAACAACAGAAAGGAGGAAAGCAGAATAAAAGGGAAGTGGAGAGACAAGGGGGTAAAGAAGACAAGGAGAAGAATAAGCAAGGGAGAAAGGAAGGGATGAGAAGCCTTAATGACGGGGAGCAAGATGTAAAGAAACAAAAGTCTTTTAGAGATAAGGAGTAAATTCTATTGAAAAAAGGATTCTGGAAAGGTACATAAGATTGTATTTTTACATTTGTACTTAGAAATAATTTTAGATAATTGAAAATAATATGCAATTTAAAATGTGATAAAATATTTAGTATAATTTAGTGAAATTTTTGTTAAGAAAAGGGGAATACTTTAATGAAGTAACGATTTAAGATATGTGATGGGGGGGGGGGATAATTTTGGAAAGCATAAGTGTTCCCATAAAGGTATAATATTTAATTGAAATGGGTAAAATCTTAAGATATAAATGATTGTTAATATTAATGATTAGACTATGTTATCCTAGTGAAATTTTTTGTGAAATGAGAGATTTGAAGTAGGAGAAGGGGGAACATTTTAATGAAATAATGATTTATAATAGGTGATATGGTGGTGGGGAATAACTATGGAAAGTAGGTGCTCCCATAAAAGTATGTGATTTAATTGAAAAGTAATGAGCTAAGTGTTTAAGATACAAATGAATATTAATATTAATGAATAGATTTGTATTGGTATTGATAATACTGTATAATTTTAGAATCCCAATGTAAGCTATGTATTCTATATTAAGTATTATAAATGTAGGGGAAAGAGATAAAGGCGTCATACTCCAATTAGTGTACAGGAGAACTTTTTCTTTAAAGAAGAAAGATAAATGGATAGCTGGAAATAGAACAGACAAAGAATAATAAATATTATGATTCGAATTGAGATGAGATAAATAAAATAAAATTAAGAAAATTTAAAAGAGAGGAGAAGTTATATAGAAAATTGCAAATGCTAATAAGATATGGAATGATATACAAAATGAATATGAATTTGAATTTGTGTCTGTACCAAAAGTTTTAACCCGGGACTAAGCAACTTTCAGAAAAGAGATTTTTTATGTTTCTGTTTTGTGTTTTTGTGTGTTTATGCTTGAATGAGCTAATAAAACCTTGGAGGAATGTTAGAAAAGGATAATGGAGAATAAAAGATAGAAAAGAATAAAGTAAGCCAGAAAGGAAAAAATAAGTATAGTGAATAAAAACATATAAAATAAATAAATATAGAAAAGAAATATAATTGAATGAAAGTATAGAGAGAAATAATGAGGAATACGAAAGGATATCTATGTGTTTATAAGGAGATGTGTTAATGAGGTATAAAATGTTTTATTTGTTTAAAATTTACAAATGACTTTCAGAAAAAAGGTTTTATGTTTTTGTTTTATGTTGTGTATGTCTTTAAAAATTAATAAAATTTGTTCAAAAAAAAAAGTTTGCTTGTGTACTCAGGAAGAACAATTTATTTCCCAATAAAAAAATCCAAGGCATAAAAATTTGTTCCATCTATTCGATGGTTTCAGTGGCCACTTCTCTTAAATGTCTGTTTGGTAATTCATTTGTATGAATCTCTGCTCAGAGACAAATGATTGTGGTCATCCACTGGAACACCTAAAGCCCATGGAATTACTATATATGATCTCAAACTAACTGCAACCACCGAACCATCTTTCATTTTATTTTTTAATCAAGTTAATAATCCCATCATTCAATTTCTCCACTATTGTTGGTGGAATTGATTCCTTAGGAAATCCATTTTCCTGTCTCCTTCTGGCTGGGGTGTCAAACTTGGTTTCAATGAAGGCCACATCAGGGTTGTGTTTGACCTGGGAGGGGAAGGATGGGTGTGGCTAGATTGACATTACTCATGTCAGGAGGCATCTGTGGTGGATGGGGTGGGGCTGGAGGGGATCCTCCTTCAGCCCTTTGCCAGAGAAAATGGAGGGCCATGTGGCCATTTTTGCTGGCAGAGGTCTCCTTCACGATTTCCAGTGTGGCCCCATAGACCAGATCTGGCCTGCGGGTCTTGAGTGTGACACCCCTGGTCTAAAGGATTAAAAGATGCTGCACTTATTTAAGCTAAATTTCACCTAGGATGAAAGGGAGTTTTAATTTTAATTGACCTATTTAAAGCTCCGTTTTTTTCAGAACAGTTTATTACTGGATTGTATCATATCTTGTCTTATTTTCTACTTTATTTCCATATTCTACTTAATTTCCTTCAGTCAGTAACAACCCAACCTCACCATTTCCTTAGTTGCTTCTTTTGTTCCTTACATTTATTTATAGAATAGAATTTTGTATTGGCCAAGTGTAATTGAACACACAAGGAATTTTTCTTGGTGAAAATGCTCTCAATGTACATAAAAGAAAAGATACATTTGTCAAGAGTCAAGAATCAAGAACCTTGATACAGCCAGGTCCCATAACCCTCTTTTTTTTTTCCTGCCATGCTCCATGATGTGGTGATTCCTAGATATTGTCTATCTGAAGATAGATATCTGAAGATAATATTAACTCTTCAAGCTTTGATATAACATTTGTCTTCTCCTGATCCAGTATCTTTCTTTTTTTTGCCATGGAATATAATCACATATGCTATGTTGATTATTTGCTTGGTCAGAAGTTGACATTTGCCTATCTCTGATGCACTGCTATAACTTCACAGGCTGTTGAAGACATTTTCTTTTACTTAAAGTCATTGGACACTGAAATCCATGGTGACATGGTCTCCAAGTGTAGGAGAAAACAGAAGCTCTGCAGAGTTATCTGCCCCTATCATGCCTGTCTGGAAAATTTCCTCATATTTGTTCCTCGTGTTTTTTAAGCAACCATAAGAAAATCGTCTATTCTACGTGCTGCGTAGAAGGTCAATTTGAACTGGGAAAGACAAATGGCTCCTGCTGATTGCGTGTTGCTAAATAGGTCATCACTGTGTGATTTACTGGTTTTCTCTTTCTTGCACCAACAAGGGATTGTGGACAGCTGTACTTTTGACTGATTTTTATTATTATTTTATTGTGTCAACTCATACAAAATGAATATAAATGGCATCCTGCAAATTCAATTCCTACAGTTCAATGTAGAGAATAGTAAAGTTTTACACTTAGGCAACAAGAACCAAAAGTAGACATATAGATTGGGTGAATAGTGGCTTAATAGCAGCAACTGTGAGAGGGATCTTGGAGTCTTACTGGACAACCAATTAAATATGAGTTAACAATGTGATGGCAGCCAAAAAAGCCAATGCAATCCTAAATTGCATTAACAGAGGGATTCAATCAAGATTATGTCAGGTAGGAATACCACTCTATAAAGTCTTAGTAGGACCACACCTAGAATACTGCATCCAATTTTGGTCACCACACTATAAAAAAGATGTTGAGACTCTAGAAACAGCGCGTAGAAGAGCAACCAAGCTGATTATGGAATGGAATGGATTATGGAACTTATAATGAGTGGTTGAAGGAATTGGGAATGGCTAGTCTAGTGAAGAGAAGGACCAGGGGAGACAGTGGTGGGATTCAATATTTTTTACTACTGGTTCTCTGCGCGTGGCTTGGTGGGTATGGCAGGAGAAGGACACTGTAAAATCTCCAGTCAAAGGCAGCATTTGCCGGTTCTCAGAATTACTCAAAATTTCCATTACCGGTTCTCCAGAACTGGTCAGAACCTTCTGAATATCACCTCTGGGAGACATGATAGCAATGTTCCAATATTTGAGGGGCTGCCACAGAGAGGAGGGGGTCAAGCTATTTTCTAAAGCACCTGAAGGCCAGACAAGGAATAATGGATGGAAATTGAGCAAGGAGAGATTCAACCTGGAAATAAGGAGAAATTTTCTGATAGTGGGAACAATTGACCAATTGCTTGCCTTTAGAAGTTGTGGTAGCTTCACCACTGGAAGCTTTTAAGAAGAGATTGGATTAACATCTATCAGAAATGACATAGGGTCTCCTGCTTGGTGGAGAGTGGGACTAGATGACTACAAGATCCCTTTCAATTCTGTTATTCTCTCTGAATAGCTGTTTGTGCATTGCACCACTATCTATATCCCCCAAGGATGTGTGTTTTGCCCACTATTATCGAACCTATCCACTTTGGTATGCTGCCTACCTTAGAATAATAATCCATGTAGTGTTGGTATTCTACTGTTGGTCACCTGGAGGTCTTTCAGTATTAGGAAAGTGAGAAAATAGCAGTGGTGTGGAATTCTTTAGACATTTACTGTATGTTGGAAGCTTCTGTTTTCTGTCTCCCAATTTCCTAGTGTACAAAGGCTCCTAATCATTAAAAAAAACCCAAAATATTTGTTTTAGCTAACAGTTGTTTCAAAATTATATTGCAAAATATATTGATGACTTTTTTCTAAACCAGCAAATCCTCTGTCTAAAGCTTTAGGCAGACACAAAGCATGAAATAAGCATTGCAATGTTTGTGTGCTCGGCATTTCATTCCAGATACTGGGCAGGAGCTGGCAGAGAGAAATTAAATAACAACAACAACAAAAAAAAGACCTTAACTATATCACAGCACAAGAGAAAATATAGAAGGGATTTGCATTAAAGCAAAGAAATGTCATTTTTCAGTGCTGCACCACATCATCCTTTCCTGCTTTATAATGTTTATAAACCGATTTTTTTTGGGGGGGGGTTGTTAGGTTATTTCAGGCTGGTGATATTTGGGGACACTAATCACATTTTAACAATTCTGATGTTTCTGTGGAAAGTGTCAAAATATTGGCATTTGGCAGAGATCATGTAAATATTTAGAATGTCTTTTTTTTTTTCTGTTGTGTTAAAGAAAAATAAAATCTGTGAGTTGGAATAGAGAGTGTGCTGGAAATTAACAGGAAACCAAAAATTACAACACTAGGAAAGTCCAAAATAAAATCCACCACATTTGTTGCAGGAAATACTGAAAAGTTTTCATCCGTTACCAAGTGGTACCTAGGGGTTGCTTCAGGGATAATGTTAGAACCAATTTGGAGAACCTCAAAATCCCACCCCTGGCTACCCCCTCCCACCCTACTCTTCCCTTTCCACCATGTGCCACCCCACCCAGGAGTCTCCACGCAGTCCATTTTGAATACAAGATAAGGGCACGGCCCACACAGAGGCAAAAAATGAGCCTTTTGGAGGTTCTGGAATGCCAGAAAACGGGCCCATTTCCAGCCTCCACAGAGCCTCCGGAACCCGGAAAAAGTTGTTTTCACCCTCCCAGAGGCTCGAGGAAAACCTCCGGAGCCTGGAGAAGGTAAAAATGTTCCCCTCCCGCCCCCCCTCCATGGTGCAGGAAGCCAAGTAGGCAATGCCCGCCATGGCTATGCTCACCCAGAAACCAGGCAGAGAACCCATTGCTGAAAATTTTTGAAGCCCACTCCTGGGTTGCTTGACTAACAGATGGTTAACATTTTCAGTGGTCCTTGTTATCCTTCTTCTCTACTTCTGTCCTGTTCACTGACATATTCATGAGCACAGTTCAATGCTTCTCTGAAAGGATTCTAAATATATATTCAAACAGTACCAAGCTTACACTAGAGTGATGGATACTGGCTGAAGGACCAATTATTCTTTATTCTTTAATGATCAAAATGAGGTACTAAAGGCTTGATGAACAAAGAGCTTGAAAGAAAGTTTGGAACTTTGTTATTATATTGTTGTGGGTAGCCGGCAGCAGGTGCAGACATCTGAGGAGACCGAGGACTCAGATGAGGGGCCAGGACCATTAGGGAGTGGACTGCTGCCTTCAGTAATTGTGGGAGCTGGCAGCAGCAATGAGGAGGTTCCCAAGGAGCCTGTGCCAAGTGTGCATGCGAGCCGGATTGCTCCCAGGAAAGAACAGCTGCAATAGCACAGGCGACTTGGGAGTAAGGCTGCAAGGTAACGGCCCCTCCTTCAAGAAAATAAAAGGCAGCTGTGATGCGAAAGTTCTTTGCAGGAAGCAATGATGTTTGAAACTCAACCTCGTGAACATTACAGTATCTTAAGTTGGTATTTGAAGACTCTTGTGTTGTGAAATATTACTTATCTGTGATTCTTGGCAGTCTCGTACAGTTTTGGTAAGGTTTGTGCTTATCAAAGTTAATTAGCTTGCAGCAGCCTTTTAACCGGGGATTCATAAGACTCATTAAAAGGTTTCTGTTTCCTTTAGTTATTGTTTGCCTTATTGGAAAAGGGTTTGGGTCAGAACATATATATATATATACATTGACAGCAGTGAGAATCTTATATACAAAGATAGAAATGTCTATGGAGATTTTCAGTCATCCATGACATGTTTGTCCCAAAGGTGCTTTTTCAAAAGTCTCATCCAAGAAGCCTCTTCAGCTCAACAAGTTTAATGAAGAGCTGAAGAAGATTATTGGATGAAAAGTGAAATATCTTCAAAGAAAAACCAGAAAAGATGGAAAGACACACAAATTCCCACAATAGAAATATAGATGGTGAAGGGGATGGTGTTCACGGAGATAGCAAAATTGATTGTTGCAATGAGAACGAAAAGAAGTTTTTCAGATTTGTTTCTACTTGGAAACTTTTTTGGAACTTTTTGATCAAAACTAAAGAAAAAAGCTGGAAGTTTCAGTGAATAGAATGATTTTGTAATTCTAGAAATGCTTGAATTTTTCACATTACCGATATTTTAACCTCTGCTTATACAAATCTCAGTGAATATTGGAATTATGAAATGTTCCTATTACATGACTCTGAAGAAACAGTTTCTCCTTTGCTAAGTGAAGCATTGTTTTTCTTCTATATGTTTAAGGGCAAATTGTTAGCTGTGGCAGATTCCATATTAGCACATTGTACATTGTATATTACTGCATTGTACATTGCTATGAGCCATAATATCAAGATACCTCTGAAGACCAGGTAAGGATTATTTGTTTTCTGATTTCTTCCAGATAACCAACTTGTAAGGAACTGAATGTTGGAGATTTCTTCAATCTTAATGTGATTCCTAGGTGAATCTCTGCAGGATCTAGGACAACTTAACCCTGGCTGATTCAGCCTGGCCAACTTGCTGTGGGACAATTCTCCATGGTCAACTCATAAGTTGCCATGGGACAACTAATCATAGGACAATTCAACATGGAATAACTCAAGAAGGGGAGCATTGAATTGTACCAGGTCTTGTTGTGCTTTAGGTTTGAACCTTCTCAAGTTAGAAGTCCTCAAGGCTGGAGTGAGCTGCAATTCTACTTGTCTCTCTCTTGAGTTATCCTTCATTGAACTGTCATGCAGCAAGTTGGCCATGATAAATCAGCTGGGGCAAGTCAGCTGTGCCAAGTTGTCCCATCTGATCTTCACAATTATCTTTGTGTGCAATGACAGTGCTTTCTTCCAGGGTTTTCAACTTCACAGTCCAGCCTAGAGTTAAATCTTTTTTTTTTTTTTACAAAGCTGCCAACATAGCAATTATTTGCTTGACCCTGACCAACTTTAAAATAGAATGCAAAATTTTCTAACATTTGTAGCCAAACCCAATGTTTTTTTTCCCCACTTTGCTTCTTTTCTTGTTCAAAGCAGTGTGTTTTCCAGATCGAAACTAATACATTCATCTAATCATCATTTGTCCTATTAAAGGTATTGTGGCACTGTGACTTGGCTAAATGGCCAAAACTTTGTCTCTAGTTATAAGCACTAACTTTGATTTACCTGAGATAAATGTCACTGGGCAAAAGGCCAACTCATTCATTACTGAGAGAATGAAGCTGTTGCTATCCTGATTAGTGACCCACAAACTTCCGAAATAAGAGATGTGTGATTTATGCTGTGCTATGTTGAAATTGAGGGCTATTGTTAAGAAAGGTGCCAGTGACAGCTCTCTTATGAAGAGATAATCACAAAATGAGCATCTGTGAATTACACTGAATTTTGAATGTCCAGAAAATGATGTGTTACTTATAACTTCATCCATCCTTCTATTGTCCTACTATTTTTGCAGCAGTTACTCACCCCAGTTTTCCTCAAGTGATTTCCTTTCCTTATGTTCTTGATTGCTTCCCTCTATAGCAGGGTAGTCATTTGCCTTTTACTTACTTTTTTGGGGTAATGTAATACCGGTAGTAATGATTACTGTAATTATATAGTGAGGTACCACTGAGAAATGTCCAGTCTTGATTACAAATACTAGCCTTCTTCACCCAAGTTGGTAATAGCTTGCAGTTCTTCCAAGGACATTCCAATAAATGTGATATTGCCATTTTTTTCCTGCTGTTTTCCCAACTTCTCCTCCCACACCAATTTTTGCCAGATAGATTAGTTTTTCTAGAAGTCCATCCCCTCCCATCACATGCCAAAAATATGACAATTCTGATCATCACCTCTAGGCAATTAATTATTTGACTGAGAAGGTGTTTTGGAAAGCCCAGAGTAGAAATTTCTGCTTGGGTTGCCTTAATAGCTCAGGCAAAGTATGAGTAAACATTGCAAGTGGGATAATAATCACTTTGCCACATCAAGCATACATGGAACTAGCAAGGTCTTTCAAAGACAAGGGTTGATTCAGCACATGGATGTTTTACTAATGGCCGAGATGATCTGAAGGCCTGTAAAGAATTGGGGTCAATAGACTACTCCTGGTGCCGTTTGTAATCAATATTCTTTGATATTAAGCATATGTGGATTATTCTTCAAGAGCCTTCTTATTCTTCTTCAAGAGCCTAATAATTATTCTTCAATTATTCATGAGCCTCCAGTGGATTGCAGTGCAGTGGTTAGAATGCAGTACCTCAGGCTACTTCTGCTGATTGCCAACTGACTGCAAAATGGCAGTTCAAATCCCATCAGGCTCAAGGTTGACTCAGCCTTCCATCCTTCCGAGATTGGTAAAATGAGAACCCAAATTGTTGGGGGTAAGATGCTGACTCTGTAAAACCACTTAGAGAGGGCTATAAAGCACTGTAAAGTGGTATATAAGTCTCAGTGCTATTGCTTCTTCTTCTTCTTCTTCTTCTCTCTTGTTATGTTTGGAGCATGGGTGAGAAAGAATGGAGACAAACCTCGGGAACGGTGAACTTCAGCTCTTTATTTACATAGTGACTTCTCAACTCAATGGCAGTTATAACCCTCCTTATATAGGCAACCCCAATAACTATTAACCAATAACAATCGAGGAGCGCGAGCTCCCTTAACCAATAGGAACTCTCTGTAAATGGCCAATCGGATTCCCCGGAACGGGCCAATCCGATCCTGCCGTTAACAGCCAATCAGAAGTGCAGGGCCAGAACCCTGCACTTTACTCCAAGCTCAAGTTTTCTTTATTAAACCTTATGCATTCACAACACCCCTTCCCCCGGCTTCTGTTTGCAGGTAGGACGGTTGCTTTATTAGTCTTTTTGATTTTCGCTGTATCATTTGGCTACAATCACGCTGAGGTAGATCGTTGTTTGGCAACAGGGTCGCCTCTGGTTCAGAGTTCATTTCTTCGTCATTGCCATTATTCTCGGCAATTCCCTGAGATGCATCTGTTTCCCTCTCTGGTTCCACTTCCTGTGTCTCTATTACGCCATCGTTCCCTTCGAACGGGTTTTTTTCTACTTGGAATTCATCTTCTTTTGTATCTCCCCCCCACCTCAGTTTGGTCATAAGGGAGTTCAGGAATGCCTGACGGGAGCCACGATTGTAATTGATCGATATGGCGTTTCCATAGTCTATCATCAAGGCATTGTATAAGGTAGGATCTCGGGCCGGTTACACGAACTACTGTCGCCTCCACCCACAGCGGATCTCCCGATAGGCTTTTAGCATATACCAAATCGCCTACCTGGAAGGCACAACAGCGGCCGCTGGATCCTAGTGGTTTTTCCGGTTCATAAGATGGTGTAACCGGTCGAGGTGGGAGCGGAGTTTTTGTCCCATTAGCAGTTCGGTGGGAGTTTTGTTGGTGACGCTATGAGGTGTGATGTGTTGTAGAAAAAGGATTCGATTGATCTTGTCATCAATGTTATCGTAGTCTACCTTCTGCAAGGTTTTCTTAACAAATTGGACCATGCGCTCTGCTTTGCCATTGGTCGCAGGGTGCGCAGGCGAGGTGAGCGCATGTCAGATGCGGCGGTCAGCCAGGTATTGCTCGAATGACAGCGCTGTAAATTGGGGCCCGTTGTCGGATACCAGGATGTCTGGTAATCCATGGGTTGCAAATAGTCTTTCCAAGTTTTTGATAACCACTTCAGTGGTTGTGTTCGTCATGCGGTGAATCTCGAGCCAATTTGAGTAGGCATTGACAGTTAGCAGAAAGGTGTGGCCTTTGGTGGGCCCCGCAAAGTCCAAGTGAATACGGGACCAGGGTCCCCGTGGTGTCTTCCATTCGGTAGGGATGGCTTTAGGTGGGGCGTTGCTCACTTCCTGGCATTTATGACAAGCTTTAACCCAATTTTCGATTTGCTTGTCAATGCCCGGCCACCATACGTAGCTTCGTGCGACGGCTTTCATTCGCACGATACCAGGGTTGCCATCGTGCAAGGTTTTCAGCAGCGCTTTTTGGAGTCGTTCTGGGATAACGACTCTATCGCTCCAGATGACAAAGCCTTTTTGAGAGAACAACTCCATTTGTAAAGTCTTGAATGGTGTGAAGTCATCTGATAATTGGTCCAATGGCCATCCGCGTTCTACCCAGCCTAGAACTCGCGCTAAGGTGGGGTCACGTTTGGTTTCTCTCGCGATATCTTGGGCAGTCAATGGCGGCGAGTGGAGTGTTTCAATTTGTAACGTGGTTACTGTTGGTGCGGGATCGTCGAGAGTCTCTGGAAGCGGTGCTTGGCTCAATGTGTCGGCATGGGGAATGGCTTTCCCCAGGCGGTATTGCAGCTGATAATTATAAGCAGCCAAGAATTCTGACCAGCGAGTCATCCTGGGGGATAATATGTAGGGAGTCGGCTTATCTCCAGCTATTATCCCTAATAATGGTTTGTGGTCAGTCACGATAGTAAAAGCCCGGCCATACACATACTCGTGGAATCTTTTAATGGCCGATACAATTGCGAGGGCTTCTTTATCGATTTGGCCATAATTTCGCTCAGTTTTTTGAAAGTGTCTTTGAAAAATATGCAACAGGGGCTTTGTTACCATTAGGCAGTACATGGCTCAGAATGGTGCCCACTCCGAAAGGTGAAGCATCGCATGTGATATTTAACGGCAAAGTCTTATTGTATTGCATGAGTACAGAGTCAGAAATCAGTAGTTTTTTCACATTATGGAATGCCTGTTCTTCTCTATGACCCCATAACCAGTTTGCTTTCTTGTCTAACAACTGGTGTAACGGTTCAGCGACCGTTGCTTTATGCGGTAGAAATACATTATAAAAGTTGATGAGGCCTAGGAACGCCTGGAGATTGGCCTTGTTCCAAGGCCTGGGAGCATTTTTTATTGCTCTTAGTTTACTGTCGGTAGGGTGAATACCCTGACTGTCAATTAGGTACCCTAAAAACTCAACACTATCGGTACACAATTTACACTTATTCTTTTTTACCTTAAGACCGGCGTCTTGGAATTTTTGTAGGACTAACTTTAAATGATCCCATAAGATTTTTTTTGTAGGTGCAGCAATTAATACATTGTCAAAGTAGGGGACCACACCTTTAATCCCTTGTAGTAGCCTCTCCATCAGGCTCTGAAAAATCCCTGGGGTTACACTGACTCCGAATTGGAGCCGGGTGCATTTAAAGGCACATCGGTACGTCACAATCATTTGTGCTTGTGCCGTCTTTTCATCAACAGGTAGTTGCTGATATGCCTGAGCTAAGTCTAATTTAGCGAAGACCTTTCCACCCCCCAGGAAGTGGAGGAGATGCTGTACCACCGGCACCGGATATGCATTCTGCTGTAGGGCGTGGTTCAGGGTGGCCCGGTAGTCCCCACAAATTCAGATCAACCCATCTGGTTTAATGGGTGTTACGATTGGGGTTTCCCAGGGAGAGTGATTGGTAGGTTCTAGCACCCCGTGAGCTATTAGTTTGTCGAGTTGTTCGTCGATTTTCGGCTTTAAGGCAAACGGAACTTGGCGGGGCTTAAGGCGGATGGGAGCTATCTTTGGATCAAGGCTGAACGAACTTGGGGTATTCGTCTAAACTTTCCGTGAAGACGTCCTTGAACTCATGGATGAGGTCCTCCTCCCAGTCACTTCCGCTGATTTGGTTTATGCCTGCCACTTCAATGCCAAGTGGCATGAACCATTGGAGACCTAGCAGACTAGGCCGATCTTTGTCGATCACAGTTAGCAGTAAGTACGCTGTGTGCTTCTTGAAGGAGACCCGGACTTGGCAGGAACCAACAACAGGGATTTGATTCCCTTGATAGTCCTTAAGAATGAGTTTTTGGAAACGGAGGTCTTGGCGCTGAATCATGGGGATGAGTTGCTTGGGGGTCTTCCAGGACACCATTGAGAGGGACGATCCCGAGTCGACTTCCATGTGGCAAGGCTGGTTCTCGATGGCTACTGTGATTCAGATTTTCTTGGCATCCAAGGCAGAGGCGTGACCGATAGTGATAGTATGGTGACCCTCTTCTCGCTGTAAAGCTCGGGTTCTGTAGGAGTGGCTTACTGGTTCTCGCCTTACAGGACGGTTTCCTGTCGATTGGCAATAGTTAGCCCCTTTTGAGGCCTGGCCGGGTCCTTGTAAACTTCAGCAGACCCGTCCGATGTGGCCTCCCTTCCCGCACTCATGGCAGAGCGCGTCGCGGAATTTGCATTCGGACCTGGCATGGTTGGCTCCACAGCCAGCGCAAGGGTGTAGGGACTTCGGGTGGTGGTCCCGGTTAGACCGCAGTCGATGGACCTCTTCTTCCTCGCTGTCTGATGACGAAGAGAGGTCCTCGTGGTGTGTCGTTGAAAGCTGCCCTACTGACTTGGGTAAAATTTCGCTTGTCGGTTCTTGTACTGGAGCGCGGTTGCGGCGTAATTGTGTGGCCGACTTCCTGGTTGCTTCTGCTGTAGTAGCATCGGTGATGGCATCAGCAAGGCTGATGTCGCCTTTCACCATCAGCTTGCTCTGCACGCCTGGTGCATCTAATCCCAGAACTATTCAATCTCTCAGTGACTCTTCCAAATCGGCGAATCCGCAGAGGCCTCCCAGGTTTCGGAGGTCTGCTATGAAGTTGGCGACGCTTTCTCCTTTTCGCTGGTTTCTCTGATAGAACTCGTGCTGTCTCACGAGCGTAGGCATGGACGGTGCATAGTGATCTCTTAGTAGAGGTTCAAGGTCGTCCCAATCCATCACCTTCACTTCTCTAGGTTTTGCTAGTGCTTTAGCCATCTTAAATATGGTTGGATCGCAATGCGTTAGGAACACCGCCTGTTTCTTCCCAGCTGTGGCGTCCTTTAAGTTGTTAGTTTCTAAGAACATTTGGAAGCGATCCATGTAGGACTCCCAGTCTTCCTGCACTGGATCGAACGGAGCGGGTGGTACGACGACGCCGGACATGGTTCCATTGTGTAGCGCCGTCAGCCACGTACTCGGTGTTTCTTCTTGGTTCCGTCGGTTCAGACGTGTCCATATCCCGTCGCCAGTGTTAAGTGTGGAGCATGGGCGAGAAAGAATGGAGACGAGCCTCTGGAACGGTGAACTTCAACTCTTTATTTACATAGTGACTTCTCAACTCAATGGCAGTTATAACCCTCCTTATATAGGCAACCCAAATAACTATTAACCAATAACAATCGAGGAGCACTAGCTCCCTTAACCAATAGGAACTCTCTGTTAATGGCCAATCGGATTCCCCGGAACGGGCCAATCTGATCCTGCCGTTAACAGCCAATCAGAAGTGCAGGGCCAGAACCCTGCACTTTACTCCAAGCTCAAGTTCTCTTTATTAAACCTTATACATTCACAACATCTCTCTCTCTCTCTCTCTCTCTCTCTCTCTCACACACACACACAGAGAGACTTATTTTCTCATAGATGCTTCAAATTTAATATATATTCTGTTCTGCCTAGTTTATAGAAGCCCAGTAAAGTTTATAAAAAAATAGTAAATGCAATTTAACCATTAGTAATAATATCCTTTACATTAATTGAAGAAGAAAAACCAGTGTGCCATTGTGGTTTAGCAATTAAGATATTTAATAACAGTTGGAAAGACCCAGGTTAGATTTTTTGGGGGTGGGGTGGGGTGGGAAACTGACTGGGTGTGTTTCAGAGAAGTCACTTTTCCTTAGCCCAGTCTTGCTAATATGGATACTAATAGTCATGGGGATAAATGCCAGAGAAATACAAATACAGTAAAGAAACAGCTGGAAATGAATAAAAATAAAACTGGTTTAGTTTGGAAAGGAACAGGAATTTTATTTAGGTCTAAACCTGTTAAAATTCTCTTCTCTTCTCTTCTCTTCTCTTCTCTTCTCTTCTCTTCTCTTCTCTTCTCTTCTCTTCTCTTCTCTTCTCTTCTCTTCTCTTCTCTTCCATTCCATTCCATTCCATTCCATTCTTTCTCATTCTACTGTATTCCATTCCAACTCATCCTATCCTATCCTATCCTATCCTATCCTATCCTATCCTATCCTATCCTATCCTATCCTATCCTATCCTATCCTATCCTATCCCATTCCATTCCATTCCATTCCATTCTATTATTTCTCATTCTATTCTATTCTATTCTATTCTATTCTATTCTATTCTATTCTATTCTATTCTATTCTATTCTATTCTATTCTATTCTTTCTCATTCTTTTCTTTCTCATTCTATTCTATTCTATTCTATTCCATTCCATTCTTTCTCTTCTCTTCTCTTCTCTTCTCTTCTCTTCTCTTCTCTTCTCTTCTCTTCTCTTCTCTTCCATTCCATTCCATTCCATTCCATTCCATTCCATTCTTTCTCATTCTACTGTATTCCATTCCAACTCATTCTATCCTATCCTATCCCATTCCATTCCATTCTATTATTTCTCATTCTATTCTATTCCATTCTATTCCATTCCATTCTTTCTCATTCTATTCTATTCTATTCTATTCTATTCTATTCTATTCTATTCTATTCTATTCTATTCCATTCCATTCCATTCCATTCCATTCTTTCTATTCTATTCCATTCCATTCCATTCCATTCTTTCTCATTCTCATTCTCATTCTCATTCTCATTCTCATTCTCATTCTCATTCTCATTCTCATTCTCATTCTCATTCTCATTCTATCCTATCCTATCCTATCCTATCCTATCCCATGCTTGATTCTACTGTACTCTATTCTACTAATATGTTGTTTGCATCTGATTTTGACATCTTTCATGCCAAGTTTGGACAGAATAGCGTATTGAAAAAAATATATTTCATCTCGGAACTGAGATGACAACAATCTCTTGCATATTTATATTCAAGACGTGAAGAGTTAATCTATGCCGAGATTTGCTCTAATCAAGGCATCCTTGAAATATGCAGACTTGATCCAACATTTGGTTTCATGCAGCTTCTCTCCATCTGCTTTGTCACAATGCAAGCATGGCAGTCTTTGGAATAAAAATATAATTTTTTTCTGCAAACTAACAATTTACTGAACATAGTCAGGGAGATGTTCAAACAAGCAGACACAGAGCTGTGAGCCAATTTTCTTTTTCATTTCTCAGTTTAAAAGCTAGCTCTGCTGCTCACATACACATATATTCTCCCTCCTTCTTTTTATTAGAGAATCTGGTAAGGATAAATGTTGCACTGGGATACTGTATTTTATTTTGCATCGTCTCTCTCTCTCTCTCTGTCGCTCTTAATTACATCAGACAAAAAGCACCTTCACTTGCTCTTCGTTTGCTCACTGGCCAGTGTGATATTTCATGAATGAAGTGTTTATTTTTGTGCCAAGTCAGCTAATAAGATTAACAACCATTTGAGCAAAGACACTTCCACAAGGTATTTTAGAAACAAGGAAGGAGGAAGGAGCTGGGCTGCTGCTCTCCAATAGCAAAACATTTGAATACAGCAGATAAGATAGTGATTTGGTCAGACCAAATATAATGTTTAAAATTAAGAAGAGAATTGATCTAGAACTAAAGAGAAAGGCAGAACAATTAATGAGTGGAGCAACTTGCCTCCAGAAGTTGTGGATGCTTCATCACTGAAGGTTTTTAAGAAGGGATTAGACAGACATTTATCTGACATGGTATAGGGTTTCCTGCTTGAGTAGGGGGTTGGACTAGAACACCTCCAAGGTCCCTTTCAGCTCTGTAATTCTGTTCTGGTTCTGATTCTGTTCCAGTTCTATTCAAGTTTAAGTTCTATTCCAACTCTAGTTCCAATTCTATTCCAGTTTCAATTCTATTCCAGTTCCAGTTTGTTCCATATTCTATTCTTATTCCTATTCCATTCCATTGTGTTTTCCTTCCAAAATAAGACCTACCTTAAAAGCAAGTCCTAGCTTGATTTTTACACATGTGCCCAATATAAATCCTACCCCAAAATAAACCCTAATTAGGATTCTGCCCACTCCGGGGTACACAAGTCTGGGGGGGGTTGGACCTGTCCTACTGCTTACCTTTGGACAGTTGCAGCCAGACCTTGCACACCCAGACACCTGCCTTGTCGGCCCATTTCTTCTGCACCAGCAAGGTTTTCCTGAAGGCCTCTGCTATTGGCTAGAGAGGCCTTTAGGAAAGCCATATTGGCCTTGCTGGCCAAAGAAGTTCCTGAAGGCCTCTGACAGCAAAAAGGAGGCTGGGGGTGATGCACACAAGTGAAGTGAGTCAGTGGATGACATCTCACCCCCCAATAAGACCTGGTGCTTTTTTGGTGGAAAAATATATAATACAGGGTCTTATTTTCAGGGAAACACGGGTATTCTATTCTATTCTATTCTATTCTATTCTATTCTATTCTATTCTATTCTATTCTATTCTATTCTATTCTATTCCTTATTCCATTCCATTCTCTATTCAATCCATTCCATTTCATTCTATTCCACCCCACTCCGTGTCAAAACATCACTGTATCAAATAGGCAGCACTAGTAATTTTTAACATCAATGGGAGATTACTTGGAAAATGGAATTGGGGACACATTCCCACATAGCCCTACAGAAAACTGAGGGGCAAGTTTCCCTTAGCTGGTACAGAGTGCAAAGAGATACATAGATGTGAATAAGGCAAAGGAACAGATTTCTGGTAGACAGTGGAAAACCTTTGTTTCCAGTTTTAGCCTCTTGGGCAGGGAATCTTTGCTGAGATTTTCCATAGGATTTTCCTGTTTCATATGTGCAGACAGAAAATCAATTCAACATCCAATAATCTGCTGTCCAGCATGGTTTTACAATATCAACGTTCTAGGGACATTTCCCTCCTTTTCTGCATGCAGAGCGAGATCAAGACAATCTTGGCTGAGAGATGGTGCTTTCTCTCTCTCTTATGTTCAGAATTACATCCATGTTGATGTCACATCATCATCCATCACGATTGAGGGACATATATTAAGTGAGCTCCTGGCAGGCTCAAGGAAAGGTGAAGGAGATGTTGTGTTTTACTACCTGGCATCACTACTCTGGCATGGATAGCTTAGTGCTGTGATGGCAAATCTATGGCACGTGTGGGACAGGTGGCATGCAGGCACACGAGCCACAGCCACACTTACCTGCATTGCACATGCACACACTGCCCTGCAGATTTTCAGCCCATTTGAGGCCTTTTTTGCCCTCCTGGAGGCTTGAGGGAAGCCTCTGCAGCTTCGAGAGGATGAAAAACAGGCCTTCCAGAAATACTGGAAGTGTCCAATTTCAGCCTTCAGAGGGCCTCTGGACTCTAGGAGAAGCCATTTTTGCCATCCCAGGGGCTCGAGGGAAGCCTCTGCAGCCTTTGGAGGCCGAAAAATAGGCCCATTTCGGCACTTCTAATATTTCTGGAAAATATTGACAGTATCTACACCCCTCACATCCCGGACATAAACTGTTTCAATTCCTGCCCTCAAAATGATGTGATAGAGCTCTGCACACCAGAACAACTAGACACAAGGACAGTTTTTTTCCTGAACACTATAACTCTGCTAAACAAATCATTCCCTCAAAAATGTCCAACTATTTACAAAGTCTGCACTACTATTACTATTAATCTTCTCATCACTCTTTACCATCTATCCCTTCCCACTTGTGATTCTATGATTGGAACTTTGTCACTTGTATCCTTATGATATATATTGACTGTTTCCTAGTATGAATTTGATTGCTTATTGTACCCTACGACTATTATTAAGTGTTGTACCTGATGATTCTTGACTCTTGATGGATGTATTTTTTTTTTATGTACACTGAAAGCATTTGTACCAAGACAAATTACTTGTGTGTCCAATCATACTTGGCCAATAAATAATTCTATTCTATTATGTAGAATAAGGAAAGTCTTCTCATTTGCAAAAGAGACCTTGCTACAGTGACCTGAGAGAGCAGAGAAACAATGGATGCATTTTTGGTGGCTAGCAAGAGTGGTTTACTGTGTTGTGTGAATTTTCTCTCCGAGACCAAGAAAGCCACACATGCAGGTGATTTTTAAATTATTTTTCTTTCAGATGGTAGGTATCTTTTGGAGGGAGAAGGAAATTGCCCTTGAGGTAAAACTAGCTGTAAATCTGTAAGCATAAAGCATAACTCCTGAATTAAGTAAAAGTATAGTACAAAGATTAACAGCAATTTGTTTGGGCTGTGCTTTTTTTTCCAGTGCTGAGATTTCAAGGTTAGATTTAGCCTTTGTTCAGCATTGGCACCCTAGGAAATGCAAAACTATCAGTACAGAGTTTATTCTGGCTTTCTGTTTTCCGGAAAGTTGTTTATCCATCTTCATGCAGTCCTAAAAAGTAATAACAAGCAGGGAAATCTAGCATATCTGTTGAACTTTGCCTGACTAATCAGATTGCAAATAAATAAATGCTGTAGAGATTACTGTAAAGTTGGAAATCATTTCCAATTTAAAAACAACCACCACAAAACCCTCGATTCCCTCTTTTTATCTGAAGATTATTTATAGATAGCAGTGATTATGGATTACCACTGCATCTACCTCTCTGGGGTGAGGAACATGAGACTTAGTCCAAGTTTTGACAGTTCTGATGAAATGTTCCAAACATTGGTCCATGTGGATCATGGAACATTAAAAGTGTTGTGTCCTTTTTGATGCAGCCAACTTGGGAGTATTCCAGAGAAACATTTTGAGTCCCGCAGTTTATCGTTTCAGTGGAATTACTTTTATTTCAGCCATTGACTGAATTCAACAAATAGAAGTCAACATGGAAATAAGACAGGAACAATTAAAACAACAAGATAGATAGGAAGGCAGGGAGGGAGGGAAAGAAAGAAAAAAAAGGAGAGAGAGATTTCTGTGGTTTCAAATAATATGGAAACTATGCAACATTTGAAAAGCCAGGGAACAGAACTTATAAAGCTTATAATTCAGGAAATCCATAATTAAATTGCTGCTTTTGCTCAGAATGAATGTGGTTATAGTCAAAACACATCTCTCTCAACTACAGGCCTTCTTATGATCTGTCTGCAACTTCTTAAAGCAGCTATCCCTTTAAGAATGTAGAAAAAGGAAGAAGGAATAGCCTAGGGTTACTTAAAGGCCAGCTTCCATGAGTGATCAATTAGAAGCTAGTCAAGATACAGAAAAACTCCTTTATCATATTTGAATGTGTTGGTGGTATATTGTTGGAGTTAGAGAAAGTTCCACTCAGCAATCACTTTTATTAACATTATAAATTAACATTAATTGTTAGAGTGTAGATAAACTTTATACATCATGAGCAATGTAAGAGATAGTATGGTCTAGCGATTATGGCACCAGATTAGATAGCTGGAGATTATGAGTTCAAATCCTGCCTGAACCATGAAAGCCAGTTGGATGACTTTGGGCCAGTCATTCCCAGCCCCAACTCACTCTCACATAATTAATACATTTTGGTCCAGGTGTCATGATTTCACCTTTTTAGATATTTTTGGCCTGGATGATTGAACCTTTATAATTATAACTTTTATTTTATAAATTATAACCTTTAATTTATAACCTTTATAAAACCTTTATAAACCTCACATAATTGTTGTTGTGGGGAAAATAGGAGGAGGTGTGGGTTATTTGCAAAAATAATAAAGATGAGATACAAATAAATAAAAGATTGAAATGTCTTTATCACTGATAACTAATGAACTGCAAAGTCAGACAACATACATGGAACAAACCCTATCTGGATATGACATACATGAAATTAATGAATGCAGAAAGTACCTGAGCCTTTCTAATGCATAAGTCTTTTCTAATCAGTGAATATCACAAGTTTTGCATCACAAAAGAGGGGCCTGGCGCACAAATGATTTCCCTCCGGAGTCTTGCCAGCAATATAACCCAGATTGAGATACCAAATTGCTCATTATTTGCAACTTGCAACTGAAAATAGGGACTTGCAGACAGAAACATCACAGGCCAAAAGACAAGGAGGAAAAGTTGCATTAATAGAGGGATTCAATCAAGATCCCATGAGGTACTAATACTACACTATAAAGCCTTAGTAAGGCCACACATAGAATACTGCACCCAGTTTCAGTCAACACACTTAAAAAGATGTTGAGACTCTAGAAAGAGTGCAGAGAAGAACAACCAGGATGATTAGGAGACTGGAGGCTAAAACATACAATGAACAGATGCAGAAACTGGGCATGGCTAGTCTAGTGAAGAGAAAGACCAGGGAAGACATGATAGCAGTCTTCCAATATTTGAGGGCCTGCCACAGAGAGGAGGGGGTCAATCTATCTTCCAAAGCACCTGAAGGCCAGACAAGGAACAATGGATGGAAACTGATCAAGGAGAGATTCAACTTGGACATAAGGAGAAATTTTCTGATAGTGAGAACAATCAACCAGTGGAACAGCTTGTGGGAGCTTTATCACTGGAAGCTTTCAAGAGGACACTGGCCTGCCATCTGTCAGAAATGGTATAGGGTCTCCTGTTTGGATAGGAGGTTGGACTAGATGACTTACAAGATCTATTCTATTCTATTCTATTCTATTCTATTCTATTCTATTCTATTCTATTCTATTCTATTCTATTCTATTCTATTCCATTCCTACTCTACTCTACTCTACTCTACTCTACTCTACTCTACTCCTGCTATTTGAACAGTTCAGTCAGTCCAGAGTTTCCAAATCTACACATAATTCTCAACTTATGGTCATTCATTTAAGAACCCTTCAAAATTATGACCACGCTGGAAAAAGTAACTTCCAACCAATCCTTGCAGTTATGACAATTGCAGCCTCTCTGCAATCCTACGCTCAAAATTTAGGTGCTGGCCAACTGACATGCCTGATAGCAGCATCCCAAGGTGACATGGTTTACCATTTGAAACCTTCCCACAAGCAAAGTTAACTTGATGTCTGTGTGACTCAATTCAATACAGAGATGCTATACTTAATGGCTGCAAGCAAAACCATAACATTGGGTGCAAATTACTTCATGGCCGCATCCCTTGCCGATGGAAGTCCTCATCCTGATTAATGGTTGCAAGTTGAGGGATACCTGTGCATGATCAGAAATATCTTGTGGGTTAATAACTGTCACTTGCAAATGACTATTATTTTCATTATTTAAAAAACAACAACAACAACCTGCTCTTGTCATTGATATACTGTATTTGACTTATTGCAATTATTATATTGACTTATTGCAATTATGATATGCTGTACTTGACTTATTGCAATTATTATATTTCCTTTTTTTTTTTTAAATGGCCATCTCTTTCACTCTTATTGTTGTGGCTTGTTGGCCGCCGGCCCCTCCAGCAGCCAAATCAGATGAGGAGGAGCCGTAGGAGTCAAGGCAACCCAAGAGCTCCGAGGGGGAACAGGGAATGCAACTGTCAGAGATAGAGGCAGAGGCAGAGCCTGGGCCATTTGTAAATTCTCAAATAGAGAGTCAACAGCTCTCAGGTCTAGAGGTGGCTGATGAGGAAGAGGAGGAACAGCTGGGTCCAGTTCCTGATGCATGGATGCACAGAAGGCAGAGAGCAGTGGAAATCTATGGCCCAGTCCTTGGGACAGAAGAGCCACCACTGTTAGCAAAGCCCCACCCTAGCTCTGGGGATAAAAGGCAGGGGGCAGAGATGAATAGGTGTGACAGACAACCTTGTGTTAGCCTTTTGTGTGAGACAGACTTTAGGTCAGGACTGCTGGCATTCCTAATAAAGGGAAAATTTATTAAACTATGGAGGTATTTTCACGTTTAGGAGCTGGGTAAGAAAATTTACTCATATGGTTATACATGCAGGACTCTAGTAAGTAAGAATGTAGTATATTAAGGGAGCTGGCAAATCTATTAAGTACTGTAAATCATTCTAACCTTTATTTACCTTTCTATACTTCCTGCATGCTCCAAGCAGCAACACTTTATTTATCCCAGTTCAAGTGGATTAAAAATGTAGATTGGATTCCTATTTGTGATATTCCACATATTTCAAAATATCAGCAATCAGGCGGGAAAAAAAATGAAACTGAGAGAGATCATCAAAGCTTCAGAAAATGCTCACCAATTTTAGAAAATTATGAAAATAGAGAGTTTTTCTTTATTTCCAGACATATAAACACTTTTGGTACAGTACAGACGTTATTGTCAGAGGTCAAGAAAAAAGAAGGAATGTCCATTTTATGCATAACAACACCCCTATGCCTTATTTCATACCCATAAAATTGATGCAGGCTCACGACACAATAAACATTTTTTTTTTCCTCCTTCCTACAACTCTTTTTTAAAAAATCCATATTGAAGGTGTGCATTGCTGATAACCTTGTTGCATTTTAGCTGCAGAGAGTTAAAGGTGATTAAATGCCTGGGAAATATTGCACCAATTTTAAGGGCGGCGGGTGTGTGTGTGATTTTGGGTGTAATCCAGAACACAAAGTTAATGAAAAGGATGGCAGCCAGAAATGGCAGTAATTAGACACTGATTTTTTCACATAAAGCCCAGAGAATTTTTTTTTAAAGTCAAGTAAATAACAGTCTCTGCAAACAAACAAAATGACCTTGTTTCAAATTTTCTCATGTGTGTGTGTGTGTGTATGTGTGCGTGTATACATATATATACATGTGTATATACATACACATGCATATATATATATACACACACACGCATACATACATACATACATACACACACACACACACACACACACACACACATTGCATATATTTTCCATGGATTTGTTTGAACTCGTTGGACATCTGCCAGGTGTGTATTGTTAAAAAAAAAAACGTCAAAACAGCAGCCCAACTTTTTCCTTTACATGTTCCTACTGATATGTAGGAGCGATTGGCAAGATCGAACAGCAGCTCCATTCTCCAAAAACAGAATCCCCAAAACCAAAGTCATGGATTGCTGCTTACCAATCCTGGAAGGAGGAATTCAAAAATCCAACTCATAGCCAAAGAAACCTAAATTATTTTGGAACGGAAGGAGCTGCACTCTTATGCAGTAATTTCCTCTTGGGGTTCACTCCTGGGGTTCATATGAACTTCTGCTATTTTCATGGAGTGGGGCATCCATCAATGCAGCTGGACTTTCAGCCTTTCCTTGTGATGCTGCATTTTCCCTGTGATGCTGCATTTACAACCCTCCATATTCTTCCTTCTGGTAGAAAAAAAACAATCCACCCATGGAACAGAGTGTAACCACCCGCAGATATATGGAGGATTGAGTTGATTGCATTTTTGTGGGACCCAGGGGACAGAATCCCTACATATACTTAACATCTCCTTTAAATGACCCCATAATCCTTTGCAGGGTGGAGCCTGGGCAATTGAATGGAGCCTAGGGTTTACTGGCCGGAAATATATTCTCATTGTGCCGAGAGAGAGAAATATCTGCCTCTACCTAGGATTGAACTCACAAACCTCCTGATTGTGAGGCAAGAGGCCCACATCTAGGCCACCGCACCACAATCCCTACATACACTTATGCCTCTTTCTAAAGCAAACCAAGGCAGTTGGGGAGATTGTCTATCAATGACAGAGCCACGGTGTTGCAGTGATTAGAATGCAGTATTGCAGGCCAATTTTGGTGGCTGCCGATTGCCAGCAGTTCGATTCTCCCCAGCTCAGGGTCAACTCAGCCTTCCACCCTTCCGAACTGGTAAAATGAGGACCCAGATTGTTGGGGGCAATAGGCTGGCTCTGTAAACTACTTAGAGAAGGCTATAAAGTACTGTGAAGCAGTATATAAGTGTAAGTGCTATTGCTGCTAAGTTCTAACAAAAGGACTAGGCTGGAAATCAGCTAACACAATCACTTTCTCTGTCCCATGTGCTTATGGATAGAAACCGTTTCCATGAAATATTGATCAAAACATTTTGGGATAATGGATCAGCCACCACAGTAATTTTACTAGTTGTCTGCAGTGACAAAAGAAGTGAACATTTTACTTCTCAACACAAGCTCACCTTCTGACAGGGACTTCCAAGAAATTCTATGGAAGCTTGACTGAACTAACAAAAAACTTTTTCTCTGATTTACCTGTGTGTTTTTTCCCTCCCCTTGACAATTTCACACACGTAACAATGGAATATGTATGCATTACACTCCAAACGCATACTTTCTTTTCTCTCTGCACAGGGTGGGCGAAGACGATCTATCTTTAAAAAGGTACCTTTTTATTTTTCTCTTCCACAGTTTTCAAAATTTGTAAGAATGGGTGATAATGCCCCCTTGTGGGTAAAAAATAAAATAAAAATAAAGGAAGGAAGGAAGGAAGTCATCTTACCTTTGATTTTATGCATACTGACTGGGTTTATCAAGAATGCAGGTGAAAGATCTATACAGTCAGTTCACTAGCTTTTTGTTTGTTTGCTTTTTTTTTTTTTAAAAAAAACTGTACAATGAATTTCTCTTTTTCTTTTCTTTCATATTATTATTTTTTTCTTAAAAACCTATAAACATCTGTTTACAAGTTATGTTATAAACCAGGGGTCTTTCATCACACCCGCTGTTGAAAATCCACTCCAGAATTTATAGGAAAGAAGATAGATCACTGTTTGTTTGTTTTTTGGTGTGAGTCTATAGGGTCTGTGAAAAAAACCCATCAGATATTGGAAATTTCCACCTGTTTCTTCTCTAGTCGATGCAGGTCAATTCTCCCATTTAATGGAATTTGGACTTCCAAACCCTCATCCCCTCTGTGGTATTTTTTCCCCTTCCGTAGGCAAATATAAATCCCCATACCTGTCACCAGACTGATGGAAGTCAAGCTTATTATGGAGAGGGTCACCAAAGTAGGCATGCAGGATATGGCCTCGGCCCTCCTGTGGGTGGGCTCTATAGAAATTTGGGGTTCCTTCTCCTCGATGTTGATGTCTGACTCTTTCCTCAGAAGACTTTCGATGTAGCTCTCATTGCTCACGGTATCGTTGACAAAGAGGTTCACCATGACGGTGGAGTGCAAAGGTTCTGGATAGCCGTGGTCGCTAACCTTCACCAGAAGGCGATACAGGCCATAATCGTTTTGCATGAGGGACTCTTCCAAGGTGATGTTGCCTGTTTTGGGGTCAATCTTGAAGGACTCTGGCCGAGGTCCTCTTCTCCCGATAATGCTGTAGGCGATAACTGCATTCATGCCGGTGTCGTTGTCTATAGCGTAGACTTCTGTGATGGGAGATCCCGGCAAAGTGGAAGGGAGGACTAGAAGGTAAGACATGTTAGACTGGGGGAACAAAACCAAGGGGGGGTTATCATTTATGTCAAGTAACAGGATGGTGATTTTTGCAGTCGAGGACAAAGGCGGATCGCCCCCATCCACCGCTTCAACCCACAAGATGTAGGAGCTCTGCTGTTCCCTGTCGAGGGAGACCTTGGCTCTCAACACACCTTTGCCAGTGTCGATCACAAAAATATCACTTCTGTTGACTACAGAAAGGGCTACCCATCCATTTTGCCCAATATCTGCATCTGTGACGCTTATAACTCCAATTTCACCAAAGCCTGGGAAATTCTCTGGTACGAAGAAACTGAAATCCTTGTTGATAAATCGCGGGCTGTTGTCATTTTTATCCAACACAGAGAGGGTCACGGTGGCAATGGCTTCTCGTGGCGGTACGCCAGAATCCACAGCTCTGACGGTGTAGCGGTATTTCTCTCGTTCTTCTCTATCCAGCTGGGTAGAAACAGTAAGGATCCCTGTAACTTTGTCTAAGGAAAAATAGGAAGGCGCCTCGGGCCCAAGGAAGTAGGACACTTGGCCTCTTTCTCCACTGTCAGCATCCGTGGCATGCAGCTTGGTCAAAAACGCATTGGGGGCATTGTTTTCCTCGATTGATAATTCTACCAAGGCTTGAGAGAAAACGGGAGAGTTGTCGTTATCATCCAGAATCTGCACTTTGATGATTTTATTCACATGAAATCCCTCTGTATTCCACGCAACCACTGAGATCTCGTACAACTGCTGAATCTCATAATCCAAGGTCTTGGTAGTCTCCAAAAGATACTCATTGCGATAGGGTTGATAAGGAGTCAACTGGAAAGGGCCATCCCCTTCCAAATAGCAATCGACTTTATATTTTTCGTCGGGGTCCTTGATCGTAAAAAAAGCAATGGGGGTGTGGATGGGTTCCAACTCCCTCAAGTAAACCACCCCCTCGGCTTCATTAGCTATAAAACGAGGAATGACTTCAGGAGGTCTCATGGTGACCTTGATGATGGAAACCAACACGGTTATCACCGCTGGGATGCAACCTGGACCATTGGCCAACACACTCAGCCGATGCAGAAGAGGTGTGTCACCGTTAATCCTCTTGAACAGGTTAATCACCCCCGTGCTTTCATTAAGATGGAAGAGGGTGCGGGACAGAAAAGAAACTTTTTGGCTGTAGGAGTAGGTTATCTCGGCATTGATTCCGTGATCAATATCCACAGCATGGACTGAAGCTATGTGCAGCCCAGTGCTAGAGTTTCCAAAGATGGTGACGCTGATCTGAGTCTCATTGAACTGGGGACAGTTGTCATTAATGTCACTGATACCAATGGTGAGGGTGGCACTACCCACCAGTGGTGGGATTCCACCATCCTCTGCAATTATAAGAGTAACATATTGGTCAGTGTTCTCCCTGTCCAGGGCACCCATGACAATCAGATAAGGAGTTCTCTCTCCACTTTCATTCTCCTCCACATCCAATGTAAAAACCCCATAATCTTGTTGAAGTTGGTATGTCTGCACCCCATTGGTGCCCATGTCCGGGTCCACAGCTGGATGCTCAATGGCTAACCGGGTATTGACGGGTGAATTTTCAGGCACAGAGAGGTGTATCTGCGGCACAGGGAACCAGGGGGCATTATCATTGATGTCATGGATGGCAATCTTCACTTTGACCAGACGGAAATACTCCTGGGGCAACACCAGGACATCTAGCAAAAGCAAGCACGACTCCAAGGATGAAAGTGGAGAAGAGGAAGAAGACGAAACCACCGTGGAGCCAACATTATCCTCCAAGCAGAGCGCTTCTCGGTCAATTTCCTGGGCTGAGGTGCACAGGACACCTGTCTGATTGTCCAGGTTGATGTATTGGCTTCCCAGTCCTTGGGAGGCAAAGCTGAAGGAAAGAGGACTTCCCCCCCATTGGTCAGTCTCCTGCTTCCTCAGCGGCTCTCCTTTTTCTTCTCCCTCTGCAGTCCCCAGAAGTTGTAAATCCTGGGCTAGATTCCCAATGAGGAAGCCAGCAGGGAGTCCTTCATTGATGCTGTAGAAGAGTTCGCTGGCCCGACTGTAGCTTGCAAAGCAGTTAAACGGTTCTAAGAAAAGCAGGAAGATGAACACGTTCTGGGGGGGGGGAAGAGAAGCACAGACTGTTAGAAATAATTACTCCGCCACCCTTAGAGATGTCCATCCCCCCCTCCTATTCACCCCAAGAGAACCCTGTCTGGCTTCAATCAAGCCAGCCATCTTCTCCACACTCAACTCCACACATCCAAAAGCGTCTTTCTGCACATTCAGATTCACCCTGCCACCGATCCTTCATTTCCAGATCCCCAACAGACACGGCAGGAAAAGGGACTCCTATCCAACAACAATCCTTTCTTTCTGTCATCTGCTTGGGGTGCCTCCAATCTTCCCCGTGAAATGATGGATGCCCCCAAGTTTACCCTACATTATTTAATCCAGGTCTTGCTTAAGAGGAAATCGTTGAAAAGAGGAGAGAGGGGGAATAGATCCCTACAAAGCGTGTCCATCAATGATCCAGTTTACAAACGGTGCATGGGGCGTCCGGAAGAATAATCCTGGGGATGGAGGAAAGGGAGGATGCAGCATTATTTTTAACTTGCAATGTCAATCCTCCCTCTTTTCTTAAAACACATTAACCTGTTGGTCAAAGGATAAGCAGATTATCCCAGATACAAAGACACAGGAAAGACCATCCTGAGGTTGTTAACATGTATTGTCAACAAATGCATCATTAAAACAACAACTTGAAAACAAACCCTGCAAGCAAAAATATATATGAAATCCTACAACAACTCCATTCCTCTTCCGATGTGCAACCCCCCCCCTTTTTTTTAAAGCGACTACCCCCTTACAAAAGAAACAAAGCAAAAGCAAAAGCTACCATCCATGTGTAACTTTCCTAACTGGATTCCTGTTGGGAGTTTTTGCAGGTGGACCTTGGCAACTTCGAAAGGCACCTGGCAAACTCCTTTGCTTGGAAGAAAAGGCTGTGAGGGCTTATTTCCAAATCAATTGGCAGAGGTTCAGGCTGCAGGTAAACTGGGACTTTTTAGGCTGCCCCTGCCCCAGCTCCAATTCCCCCCATCATCAAGGTGGATGGGCCACCTTGAGCAAGGATATGATGTAGGACAGCAACATGCACAATCTTAATCCGAAGCCTCCAGTAGCAGGGTAATAGCAGCAGGAGACTCCTGTTGCTTTTCTTTCTTTCTTTCTTTCTTTCTTTCTTCTTTCTTTCTTTCTTTCTTTCTTTCTTTCTCTCTTTCTTCATTCCTCTATGTCTTCCTTTCTTCCCCCTTTCTTTCTTCCTCTCTATTCTCTTTTCCCCTTCTTCCTTTCCTTCCTTCTTCTACTCCACTTTTCCTTCCTTCCTTCTTCTACTCCACTTTTCCTTCCTTCCTTCCCTTCCTCCTCCCCTTCCCTTCCCTTCCTTCCTTCCACTCTCTCTTCTTTCTCTCTTCCCCTCTCATTTCCTTCCTTCCTCTCTTCTTCTTCTCTCCTTTTCCTTCCTTCCTTCCTTATTCCTTCCTTCCACTCTCTCCTTCCTCTCCCTCTTTTCCTCCCTTCCTCTCTCTCTCTCCTCTTTCTCTCTTCCCCTCTCTTCTCCTCTCATTTCCTTCCTTCCTTCCTCTTTTCTTTCTCTCTCTCTTTTCCTTCCTTCCTTCCTCTCTGCTCTCTCTTTCCCTCTCTTCGCCCTCCTTCCTTCCTTCCTTCCTTCCTCCCATCTCTTTGCCCATCCTCTACTTCCCAATTTTAGGGGAGTTCCAGGACGCTCCTCTCTCCCCACCCCAGCTTCTCTTCCCGGGTCACGTTGCGCCCCATCTCGGCTTGGCGACAGCTTTCAAACCGTCCCACGATTGCCGCCCGACCCCGGCGGGCACTCCAGCCTCCTTGAACCCGGTTTCTCTCTTCTCCCCCCCCTCCTGCTCCTCCTTCTCTTTCTCCCTCTCCCTCTCCTTCCTCTCATCCCTCCTCCGAGCCCCCGATTCCCCTCCCGGCGTACCGGCAGCGTCCTCTGACCGGTGGCTCTTCTGCTCCCCGGGCTGGGTCGCTGCCCCATAGCCAGCCGCCGGCTCTGCTTGCCTCGCCGCCAGCTGGACTCGAGGGATGAGGGCGAGCTGCGCCGCGTCTCATTCCCTCGGCGGCGCATCCCAAAATGCGGTCCTGGAGAGAGTTCTTCCCCCCCCCCCCCTTCGCGGTGGGGAGGAGCCGGGAGGAGGAAAGGGGGGTTTATTTTAAATAAAAAGAAGGAGAAGAAGAAGAAGAAGAAGAAGAAGAAGAAGAAGAAGAAGAAGAAGAAGAAGAGGGGAGAGAGAGAGAGAGAGAGAGAGAGAGAGAGAGAGAGAG
Source organism: Hydrophis major (assembly GCA_033807585.1). Lineage (NCBI taxonomy): Eukaryota > Metazoa > Chordata > Lepidosauria > Squamata > Elapidae > Hydrophis > Hydrophis major. Next base: position 432,882 of record JAUCBL010000070.1, on the reverse strand, counting down.
GAGGGGGAAAAAAGGGAGGAAGGAAAGGATGGAGGGAAGGAGGAGGAGGAGAAGGGGGCTTCCTCCGCGGAGGAGGGGGGAGAAAGGATGGAGGGAAAGGAGAGAGAAATAAATGCCCCTCCTCCGCCTCTAATTATGCAAATGTCTCCGGAGGGGGGAGAGCTCCAGCCAATGGAGGCTCAATTAGCTAAGGGAGCGCGGGGTGGAGTGCGGAGGGTTTCCCCCGGCGGGGGGGTCTCCCGGTTCCCGGAA